>JANSTT010000897.1:0-35531 GCA_026745375.1 Platyura marginata
ACCCTCTTCATACATTTATCTCAATTTGGCATGAGAAGCTCTTTTTTGTAAAACAAAGCAGCATTTGAAGTGTTCTTTTTACGAAAACCTTACAAATGCAATTTCAACATTATTTTTTTAAACATTGTCATTTTGTTTAGACTTTTTTTAAGTGCAATCCAACCAGCTGGCCCCAAATTATTTCCCAGTCGGTTTTGAACCCGGGATCTCTTGTACCAATCAATGTACCGCGCCATTTGGTCTGTGCCAAAATTAGCTGGTGTAATATTTTAAAAATTGCGAAATAAGACTGTCTTTTATCAATTTTACTATAAATCCACCAAATATTATTATCTACTCTTTTCATACCTACGACAATATAACAAAAAATCAAAATATCAAGACAGATACGAGTATATCAATATCAATTGATAACCTCACTTATCTTTAAAACTATCTTTGGATTTTAGCATTACTAACTAAATAATACTTTAATTCAAATCAAAAGTTAAGTAAAAAAAAATCTCTCTTTTTTTTAAGTTTATTCCTCATGGTGGAAAACATTTTATCTCTCAACCAATCAGTATGACTCTTGCGAACAATGTTCGATGTGCGTCTCTCTCCTTAAAACTTCCATTCTTTGACATTTCGGAGAGATTTCTATTAAAATCAATAAGATGAACTTCTCTAGAGCTGCGACACTATGGATTATGGAACTGTATAGATATTAGGACTAGGAGATAATTTTGATCTTGAACTTTCAAGGCTAACCTGTTGTTAGGGTTTTTTTTTTCGGCAGCAAGAAATTTTTTTTTTAAATTTTTGTTAGTATTGGAAAAGATGCGGTTGGAGGCGAGATTATTCGTTCTATATTATTCTATGTACCTATATATTTTAGTTTAATTAGCCGTTCGAATCTCCCATCCATCACATCTCAATTGACAGTGCAATCCCGGCCAAAAGAAGAGATAGGATTTTAATCTGAAAAAACCTTCCGTCCCTAAGTTCACTAAAGATCCTAAAATTCCCAAAGGAAACTAGACTTGAGGAGATACTCTAAATATTCTAGCGGCTCCATGAAGATAGAAGTAAGAGAGGGAGGCACCGAGCACAATAGATCTAAATAAATGTCGCGGTGCATCGATCACCCCTAGCAAATCTACAATCTTAATCTGAAAAAAATCCCAAGAGGCGGGCAGTTAAACTTAGAGCAGAAAACCGAACGGAACCCGGATAGTTTCAATTTAATAAAAAAGTAAATGTGAAGAGAAAAGTAAATGTGTTGGAATTTAAAAAAAAAGAGAGGGAATTTAAAACCCATCCGAGCGTGGTGTAAATAGAAAAACGACAATATTCGAGGTGTGGCGTGCCTTTCCCAATCAGATCTTCTTCATAAAAAAAAGACAAAGAAAAATATGAAGAAAATCTGTGTGAAGGTTTGACAATCGTATTTTTGGAATCGCAAAATTTTGGATATTACGTTTTTTCCCAGAATACTGATGTTTTTCTCGCTGCCGAAAAAGACCGAAACCTTCGAACGAAATTTTTCTTTTCTTTTCTGCACCGCTCGATTCAGATGTAAAGAAGTGACCGGACATTGAGAAGGGATAAACGAAAATCGATGTAATAATTTGAAAAAAAAAATGGAGACAGAAAGCTCACGCTGTGTCTGTGTAGAAATCATCTTTAAATCTACTTCAATTTCAGATCAAAGCTATGTTCCCGACAATTACAGACACCTGTAAGAAAATGACCACTTATATTGATCATGAGTTAGAAAAGGATCCATCGATCGTTTTTGATGCCAAAGAAGTAAGTATAATTATAATTTAGGCACGTTTGCCTACCCTCACCCCTAACATTTATTTTCCATTGTAGCTTTCGTCAAAATTCACAACCGAAGCAGTATCTAAATGTATTTATGGCTTAGATGCCAAAGCATTTACCGACGAAAAATGCGAAATACGTCAAATGAGCCTTGATTTTTTCTCCACATCACCGCTGGTTGTATTCTATTTTGTTCTGATTGCACTTTTCCCAATGATCAAGAAATTCTATAAAATGAGTTTTATTTCGAACAAAATAGAATCATATTTCACTCAATTAATGAGAGATGCCATACAATTACGTCAAAGGACAAATATTGAACTCAACGATTTTCTCAACTATTTGCTCGTGTTAAGAAAAAAGAAAAATATGAGCGATCTTGATATGGCCGCCCATACGATCACATTTATTCTGGATGGTTTTGAGACGTCCGCATCGGCAATATCGCATAGTTTACATCAATTAGCTGGTCACAAAGATGTTCAGAATAAGTTACGAATGGAAATTGATGATGTCGTCGGCAGAGATGGTGAAATAAATTTTGAAAATATACACAACATGGAGTATTTGGATCAAGTGTTGAATGGTTCGCTAAAATTTGTTCCAGTATTGGTGTGTCGAATGTTGAAAATTATTTCGGTTTTTTTTCTATTACAGAAACAATGCGATTATATCCACCTTTTGGTATGATAACAAAAGTTTGTACAGTTCCAATGGAGATTTGTGATTACAAGGACAAAAAATTGAAATTAGACAAGGAGACAATTGCCCTTATACCAACATACTCAATTCATCGGGATTCCCAGCATTACAAAAATGCCGAACAATTTGATCCGGAACGTTTTAGTCCGGAAAATGGTGGAGTTAAAAAGTATCGAGACATGGGTGCATTTTTTCCATTTGGCGATGGACCAAGACAATGTTTGGGTAAAAAAGAAAATTCCAACAACAATTTTAATGTTAAAAAACGAAAATTTTAGGAATGAGATTTGCTACAACACAAGTAAAAGCGGCTATTGTTGAATTGATCAAAAATTTTGAATTAACTGTCAACGCCAAAACGAGAGAAAATTATGTTCTGGATCCGAAGAGTTTTATTTCACAACCGCTTGGTGGTGTATGGTTAAATATAAAAAAACTTGAATAAATGAACTTTGCAGACTAAATTTCTTGTTAATGTAAAAATCATTTAATCAAATTTTGTCACTGATCACGCGAACGCTTCACAGATACCTACAATATACATTATGGATTGTAATTTTAATTACCTGCCTGACATAGCCAATGGATATAAGATTTAATAAGAAATTAATTATTAAAAAAACAAAAAGCTGGTTTTAATTTAAATTCTAATTTTTGCATCCTGACCAAAATTCAGTTCGCTAGAAATAATAAACTGATCAAACTGATCATTCAAGTGAAAAACTGTCAAATATTTCGTACAAATAAATTGATCTATTTCCAAATATAATGCTCAACCGAAGAATGATGAATTGTGACGAAATTTTTCTAGAATTTTTTAAATATGTCAGCTGACGATAATTTCCGGTTTATGTTCAACGATAAAGAGACTCGAAAACATATCGTGATCGTGATCTTATTCTTCTTCCAAAAAACAAATTAATTTGATGTCTGGCTATATTTTTCTCTGCCTATATTCCGCGATTATACAATATCCCAATCTACTCTAGGTTTAATGATTTTAAATATTTTAATGTTTTTCTCGGACGGAGCATTATAGAAATATTCCTTCTTCAATTTTGCCTCCAATTTAGCTCTGTCTCAAATTTCAAAAATGCGAATTTTTGAGTTTTTTTTTCTCACGTTTTGAAACTTCTCGAATAGTAAAAATGTAATGTTGATTATAAGGATTCCTCGCACCCTCGCCTATATAGAGGATAACTGAAGAACACGTTGAGGTAGAGAGTTGAAATTTTGGAAGTAAGATTTTTTTTACAATCCGCTTGATTTTGTAAATGGGAAAATCGCTCAAGAAGAAGAAGAAGAGTAGAGAATTTTTTTAGATGTACATTTTATTCTTTTGGCTAAATTTTGATAAAATATAGAATCCTTTATACAAAATTCTTTATTGCCTCTATGTGGACGCTATTTGGCAGTCTGTTTTCCATTGGATTGAAACAAAAAATCATCCTTTAATTCACCGCATATATTAGAATAGTACCAAATGGCCAAACGGATCAATGGCAGAGATAATGCCCTTGGAACAGGAGGTCACGTGTGCGATCCCTGTCTGTGTTTTTTTTTCTCGTACAGAGTTTCGAACCTTGAGCTGAATGGGTCGGATTCCACTTAACAATATATGTCAAGGGCATTATTTCAGGGAAAAACTGTTGTTGCTGTCGATTTAGCGAATAAAAACATTTCAAATGTTAAAAATATTGTGTAAGAATTTTTGAAATTTAGCAATTCAATGCAAATATTCCCAAAAAAAGCCCGGATTAGGGGGTTGATTGTGTGACCAGCAACAACACATTGTAAAAAATTAACCGCTGTGAATGCTCTTTGAGCAGGTTAAAACGTACACACTAGGAGAAAGAAGAAGAAGAAGTAGTAGTAAAACCTTTATATATATATATATATATATATGAGTATATATATATCAGTGACGTCCGGTTCTCGGATTCAACGGATTCAATGATTCAATGGATTAATATGCGTATAGGAGAGATTTTACTTCGATAGATTCAATTTCGTTGGTTGAATTATTGCGTTGAATGTTGAATATATGGAATTGTTTGCTTAGTAGGGCTCATTTTCAGCGAAAGAGATAGTTAGTTAATAGAATTTCTATATATGTTGTTAATATATGCGTATAGCAGAAATTTTACTTGGATGTATTCAATTACATTGGTTGAATATATGAAATTGTTTGTTTGGTAAGGAGTTGTACACGTGGTAAGTATTTGTATTTTATGTGGGTTAATGGATAACCTACTCATATTTTACTTTTTAATCCCTATCACAAATTTTCACGCGACGTATATCAGTGACGTATATGTATATATATATATATGTTAGGCTACAGGTTAAAAAACATCCTTAATGATGTATAACAAAAAGATAACATTAAGACCTTAATTTATTTATCAAACTGAAATAGTAGTTATGACATTTTGACCTTGCATCTATCTTTGAACGTAAAAGATGACTATACAAATTATTTGTATTAATTATCTAAGACTCAACTCATATTGTAATCATTATTGATAGCAATATTGTGAAATACCTGATAAGTTATGACATAAAAACAGAACTGCTCGAATAAATTCAGTCAGTAGTTAACACTAAACTGTAAAACAATAATGTTGTGTACTGTGGTTATTTCGCTGTTAAGCATTTTACTATTGGCGTACGCACACCTAAAATGGACGTACGGTTATTGGAAACGACGAAATGTACCGGGACCCGAACCGAAACTATTGCTAGGATCATTTCCGGAAACTTTTCGACAAAAAGTTAATGTGGTCGAGGAAACTGATTCAATTTACAAGTAGAAAAAATTAAAAAAAAAAATTTAAAAAAAATTATTAAATTATATTTTAGAAAATATCGAGGTACTACACCTGTGATTGGTGTTTTTCAAGGTCGATCACCGCAGCTCATAGTTACTGATCCGGAAATTGTTAAAAATATTTACGTGAAGGAATTTAAAAATTTTCATGATAATGAATTTTCCAATTTTGTAATAAAAATCGATTTTTTCTTTTTTTTTATACAATAAAACTAAAAATTGTCCTTTTTTTGTCTAGTTCGATAAGGACTCAGATCCAATGTTTGGCAGAAATCCATTTTTGCTCACAGGAGATGAATGGAAAGAAAAACGTGCAGAAATTACTCCGGCATTTACAGTTAACAGGGTGAATTTATAATTTAGCTTATATCTCACTATAATCATAAAAACAATACGTCATTTGCTTTATATCATTGGAAAAATATGGCTCTAATTAATATAATTAAAAGATAATTTTAAGTAATTCTATTATCTTCTTAATATTAATTTCAGATAAAGGCGGTATTTCCTATAATAAAAGATGTCTGCAATAAAATGTCTTCATATGTGAATCGAGAGATTAAAGAAAATCCAACTGGCGGTGTGGATGCCAAAGAGGTAAAATTATTTAAAACAAAATCATATTTTAAAAAAAATGGGGGATTAGGAGTAGGACCGATCACCAAATTATAATAATGACGAGCGAAAAAAGCAATAAATATTTGGGGGGTTATTTATCAAAAAACCTCATCATTTTGGTGGAAAAAAATAATTTGGGAGTTAAGAAAGTTCTAAATTGTGTCACTTTTCAAAAAACCTCAAAAAAAAAACGGTTAAGACATCATTGAACCGTAAAAAATTATCAAATCGAAAAATGTAAAAAATCCTTGAAAAGGCCATTTTTATGAGCCTGGTAGCTGGTAGCCTGGCCTGTCCACTACGACTTTTTTGGGGTTTTTTTTATTTATAAATTTATGGGGAGATGCATTCGTCAACGATTTACTTATTGTTAAAATTCAAAAAAAAAAAAAATGGGAAATGCTTAAGTTGCTTCCGCCATACTACTACTAAAGATTTACTAACGCAACAAATCATTTTGTTCTAGCTTTCAGCCAAATTTACAATCGATGTCGTTTCAAGTTGCATCTATGGCATTGACTCAAAAGCTTTTACCGACAAAAATTCCCTGCTACGTCAAATGGGCACCGAAATAATAACTGCACTGTCAAATTCAGTGTCGTATTTTACACTGTTAACATCTTTGCCGTTTATTAAAAAAATCGTCAAAATGTCACTGGTCTCAAATAAGGTGGAGCAATTCTTCATACAATTATTGGGCGACGCTAAAGATATGAGGAAAAAATCGAATACAGAACAAAATGATTATCTCAGTTTTTTGATGGAATTGCAAAAAAAGAAAAATATTAGCGACCTTGATATGGTCGCCCATACGATTACATTCTTCATCGATGGATTTGAGACGTCCAGCGCTGCAATTGGTCATGCATTGTTTTTACTTGGTCGCAACAGTGAGGCGCAGGCTAAGCTAAGGGAGGAAATTAATCAAGTTATTAGGAAATATGGTGACATCACTTTTGATAATATTCAAGAGATGGAGTATTTAGATCAAGTATTTTATGGTTTGTATCGATTTTTGTGATTTCTTCAGAAACAATTTAATCACGTGACTTGTAATTTCAATAGAAACATTACGAATGTATCCTCCAGCTGGTGTTATTGCAAAAATATGTACCACCGCTACCGAATTTAAGGACTACAAAGATAAAACAATAAAAATCGAAAAAAATATGATTGCCCAGATTCCAATATATTCGATACAAAATGATTCCGATCACTATCCAAATCCGAAAAAATTTCAACCGGAACGTTTTAGTGCCGAAAATGGTGGACTCAAAAAGTACAAAGAAAAAGGTGTTTTCTTGGCATTTGGCGATGGACCTAGACAGTGTCTCGGTATGTACATAAATTTCTGTTCATATTGTTATGTCAGTGTTGCCATATACGAAATTTATTTGTAGGTATGCGATTTGCATTAACCCAATCAAAAGCTGCTATTGTTGAAATTATTAAAAATTTCGAAATAACCATTAATGAAAAAACACACACCGAATACGTTCTGGATCCGATGAATTTTATAACCATGCCATTAGGTGGATTATGGGTGAATCTAAAAAATATATGAATTGCCATCGACATTTTTAAAGTTTGCTATATAATTTACAATTTAACCATTTCATTATAAAATTACATGAAATGGTTCTCGTCTGTGGAGAACGCACGCAAAATTTCGTGCAACTTCGTGAACAACATGTTGGTACGTACTGTAATTGTCGATAACAAATGTTAATTTGTCATATTGTTGAAAAAAATTGAAATAAAGATGAGAAAAATTATTATAATTTCCAAACTATCTCTTCTGGCCACATGTGAAAGAGGTGAAAGTGAATAAAAATGGAATAAATGCCCTCACTTTACTCCAGCTGCCCATTTCAGCATGAAGTTATCCTACCACACGGCAGTAGCGATCATTTATATTAAAATTAAACACATTGGCGTGAGATTTTAGTAAGGTTTTTTTTTAAAGAGTAGCATTTATGAGGTTTCATCTCAAATTGATGAAAAACAATTATGATCGTCGTTCAAACTAGGTCTCGAAGAAAGTAGCACCACGTGCAGGTTCTGTGAAGAAACAGAAGAAATCACAATACATCGCCTAACGGAATGCGGAGCAATCAGCCGCAAAAGGATAGATCATCTGAGGAAATACGGCCTAGCCGAGAGGGATCATCTGTCCCTAAATCCACTCAAGATCCTAAAATTCCTATTGAAAATTGGACTTGAGGAGGTATTCTAGGTAATAGGGAAGTTCCATGAAGATAAGAGTACGAAAAGGGAGCTCGATAGAACTAAATACAGATAGAGGTGCATCGATCACCTCCAATACAATCAATCAATGATCGTCGTTTTTAAGGGTCAATCATTTTATTTATCTCGATCACTGTTTAATATTTAATATTATATGGATGCTTCCCCGGTATAGTTTGGAATTAGAATAATAACTGCATATGACCAGAATACTAGACAAAAAAAATCATGTACATTAGAGGTCTTCAAACCAATATGGCGTCTGAGTACAAAAAAAAACAGAAACATATTATTTATTAATTTGTGTATTGCCTCCACAATTAATTTGGGCTTAAAACCAACAAAATAAAATTTAGGCTATGTTACACACTTTGTATTGTTTTTCTTCTTTCTTTATTGCGTATTCGTATTACGAAAAATAGATGTTTATATGAAAAACAATATGTCTGCGAGTGGTTTTGAGTAAATTGAGTTGCATTTGGCGACCTATGATGTACATTAAATAATTAAGGTTCTATCTGTCCCTAGTCATATCGATAGATCACTGATCGTTGATCACTGAAAACACAAATTTATTGAAAGTTTTTTTTTTCGTCATAATCATACGTTAGCGATAGACAAGACATACTATCTATCCATAGCCGCATCGATAGATCACTGATCACTAATCATACAAATCTATAGAATGTATGTATATCTTTCTGTGCCATAATCACACGTGAACGATAGACAAGACATACTATCCACGATTCGATAATGAACAAAATCACAACATATAAAATACGAGAGAGAGAGAGAGAAAGAAAAAAAAATTTAAATTATCTTTGCCTTGACATTTCATTAATTGTATCTCTCACATAACAATTTATGAACCACTCAAAAATTTCCGAATACATTTGGTATCACTTCGCACTTAGGGACTTAAATATGAATTGTTATCATCAAAATATTCGAAACAAATTGATACTGATGAGTAGCGAGTAGGTTAATGAAGTGTTCTTGAAATTGTTGATAGTATACGAATTTTCGTCTGTGATACACACTAACATGGCTGTTAGATTAATTTAATTTAATTCATCAACTATTTTGTCATATCAACGCCATGCATAGGTCAACCAAATAAAAAATCAACTTCAGTCAATAGATTTTTGTGGCTGTGGACACAATGTTCAGTGAATTGATCATTTCGATTTTATTTATTTTACTATTACTGTATGTGTATTTGAAATGGAATTGGAACTATTGGATAAGTCGTGCTGTGCCAGGACCAAAACCGAAAATATTTCTGGGATCATTTCCGGGCGCTGTTAAGCAATCGGTTAATATACTCTATGAAATTGATGAGATTTACAAGTACAATCTTAACATTTTTGAATAAAATAATATCAAATGATGTCAAATGAAAATTATAAAATTTTCCACTTCTAGAAAATACCGTGGAAGTACGCCATTTGTTGGTGTATTTTCAAGTCGAACACCGCAACTAATGGCTGTTGATCCGGAACTTGTTAAAAATATTTATGTTAGAGATTTCAAGCATTTTCATGATAATGAATTTTCCGGACTGGTAAGTGTTTTGGTTTACAATTTCCTTTTTTGATTAGGTATGTTAAAAATAATATAATTACTGTACATATTATATAGGCTGACAATAAGAAAGATCCGATGTTTGCTAGAAATCCATTTGTGCTGTGCGGCGAAGAGTGGAAAGAGAAACGTGCAGAGATTACTCCTGGTTTTACATCATCCAGGGTAACTATTTTGTTTTAATATTAAAATAACCAATCTTTCAATCCGGAAACCCGACTCTGCAATTGGCTGGGTATTTTGTTTTTTTAAAGAAATCAGGAACATAAAATCATTTCTGATAGAATCCGACCTCAAACTGTCTCTAAGTTCAGAAATTATTTAGATCAGCAGATTTTACTCGTCACACTTGAAGAAAATTAGGGTCAAGAACTACAGGGTAGCTGAATGGAACAAATATTTAGACGATCGCATGCAAAATAGTCGATATTACACAAGCCAACACTTTTGGTTTTATAAGCAAGTAGGGGGAAAAGCAAAGAGAAAACTGCCAACAACCCGGCTTTTTTGAAGGCGATTTTTTTTTAGACTGCCAACACTTTTCCAACAAATACATTGAAAACCACTTTTTGCGTTTCGGAAAAATGTAATGTAAATTACCAATACATTGACTTCTATGTGTGTACGTATATCAAAATCAAAATGTTGTGCTGAATCTGTTCGATCGTGTGATCTTAAAAGTGGCCAAAAAACCGGTTTGTCAGTGCCTTAGACAATAAAATATAAACAGGACAGATTATACCGTATATCTACCATGAAATTAAATACGCACTCAACATCGGTTGCAGCAGTATGGGAGGATGAAAATTCGCCATTTTACACCTTGCAACGATGCCTAACGTGGTAAACTGACTTTCTTAAATTGTCAACAGAGATTATTTTTTTTGATTTTTATAACAAAGGCGTCTCATAAAATATTTTGTGTTTATGCGCCCATGTTTTTTTCTTCGTTTTTGTTATTGGATTTTAACTAATTATGAACTTTGGTGATGATTTATTACAATAATTTATAAATTTGTAGGTTTCCAAGACTAGAGAAAACATAGATTGATAATAATGCATATAACCCCCCCCCCCCTAAAAATGTTCTCCTGCCTCTGCACAATTTCTGTGTTAAGAGAAATAACGGCGGCCATTTTTCAACTTGCACTTTTTTAATGAATCGTACTTTTTCTATCATTTGTCACGTCCTGTGTATATTATATAGTCTATAAGGCCAGGGTAATACCCGACCAATGTGTGAAAGATAGATAGAACTTATTACATTTCTTTGCCATTACCATTAACAACAACAACAACAACAACAACAAAAACACAAAATATAAAATAAATTACAGATGGCGTCCTTCAAGTCCTTGTAGTAAAGACTTTAAAATGTATTTCTTGCAAAAGCAGTGTAAATAAAGGTACCTAAATCAACTAAAAATTTCCTATTTCAGATAAAGGCAATGTTTCCCATAATAGAAGATGTCTGCAAAAAGATGACTATTTATGTTGAACGCGTAGCAAAAGGAAACCCAACAGATGGTTTTGATGCAAGAGAGGTAAACTTTTTTTTTTAGTATATAAATTTAATAGATCCAGGGATGTATACACCTCGATAAAGGTAATCATCCCAGACACTTCCAAAAAAAAAAAAAAAACAAACCCCCATTATAATCCTAATTAATAATTATAACTTAAAGCTTTGCGCCAAATACGCAACAGATAATGTAGCAAATTGTATTTATGGTGTTGATTCAAAAATTTTCACCGAAGAAAAATCAATAATACGTGATATGGGCGCACAATTATTTACGCCATCGTACAAATTACTTTTCTACATTACGTTGATAAGATTTTTTCCCATCATCTCAAAAATTTACAAAATAAGACTCGGCAGCGAGAAAGTGGAAACGTTTTTCATGCAACTAATGAAAGATGCAGTGAAATTCCGAACGGATACGAATACAGAACGTTATGATTTTTTGCATTATTTACTCGAATTAAAAAGGAAAAAGAATATTACCGAACTTGATATGGCCGCCCATACAATATCTTTTTTTCTGGATGGTTTTGATACATCCAGTTCGTTAATTGCGCACATCCTATTCGAATTGGCTAAGGATTTTGAGGCACAATCGAAATTGAGGAAAGAAGTTACGGAATGTTATGCACAAAATGAAACGCTCAGTTATGAGACGTTGCTAGATTTACCATATTTGGATCAAGTCTTTAATGGTATGAGTGACGCGAATTTTTCACATTCTAAATTCTAAAAAAAAATTTCATTTTTTTTTTGATTGTATAGAAACACTACGACTACATCCTCCGGGTGGTGTATCGACAAAGAGATGTACAATTCCAATGGAATTTACAGACTATAAAGGGAAAAAAGTCAACATTGAAAAGGATATGATTGTTATGCTTCCATTGTACTCCCTGCAGATAGATCCCGAACACTATCCAGATCCGCATAAATTTGATCCAGAACGATTTAGTATTCAAAATGGTGGTGCTAAAAAGTATAAAGATAAAGGTGTATTTATTGGATTTGGAGATGGACCACGTCAATGTCTTGGTACACGCCTAATTTGTTTGATTGAGATTTTTGGAAAAAAAATGATTTAAATTTAAATTTTTTAGGAATGAGATTCGCCGTTATACAAACTAAAGCTGCGGTGGCCGAATTGATAAGAACATTCCAATTAACTGTAAATGAGAAAACTAAAAATCCGTACGTTCTGGATCCGTCGAGCTTTATAGCCCAACCAGTTGGTGGAATTTGGTTAAACTTTGAAAAAATATGAAAATAGCAATACTTTGTTCAACAGTTTTCCCTTCATAAAGGAGATTGCTTAGTTACTATCTTTTTAATAAATAAATTTCAAATAAAACCAAGTTTTTAATTAGTGAATCTATTAGAACCACAAAAAAAATATTATAGAAATTAAAGATTTGCCATGACACTGGCCACTGACCCATATGTATATACGCGGACCGACCAAATATCACTCATAACACTGCATGTCGCAGCTGTAAAGAGGAGAACGAGCAAAAAACACTCGAACACTTCTTCTTCTTCTTCAGTACCAGGTTCAAGATACTGGATTCCAAGGATTCCTTAATGCCTCCAAATGACTGTAGCTAAACCTCCCGAGTGACCATAACACCAAATAAGATGTTCAGTGGTATCAAAACGGCACAACTGTGCTAATTGGAGATCAACATAAGGTTTCGCCACTCTTACCAACCAACCAACCAAAGATTTCCTTAGAATAACGTTCCACCCTAATATTTACGTATAAATCTACTTTTAATGATTAAAATGGTTATCTTTCATAACTTCTCCGCTCTCCTGGACTACTATTGGCATAAACAAGAATTTCTAATAATTTTTACAACATAAATAAATTACGCACTAATCAAACAACAGTACTAATTAGATAACATTCCAAGTAGACATCTAATCTACTAATTTGTTAACACCAAATTTAATATAGATCAGTTGACTTGTGGACTAAATCATTTCAGTCAGTAAACATCAATCGCACAGCAAAGATGCTTAACGAAATAATTATTTCTATTGTTGTTATCGGTGTTTTGTTATATATCTATTTAAAATGGAATTCGGACTATTGGACAAAACGAGGAATAGCGGGTCCGCCGCCAACCGTTTTAGTCGGATCATTTCCGGGAGCTTTTATGAAGAAAGTCAATATGCTCTATGAGGTCGATGCAATTTATAAGTAAGTGATAGCAACAAAAAAAAATTCGAAAATCTTCGAATTAGAATTTAATTTTTGCACCTCAAACGTTTATTCAGAGAATATCGCGATAAAAGTCCGTTTGTTGGTATTTTTGCAAGTCGATCACCGCAGCTATTGGTTATTGATTCGGCACACGTTAAAAATGTTCTGGTTAAGGATTTTAAGAATTTTGGTGAAAATGAATTTTCCAGCATGGTAATTGAAAAGATTTTGTCGATTTTAGGTGAATTTTTTTAAAAAAATTTTAATTCCACATATTTGAAGATCGACAAAGAAACGGATCCACTATTTGCCAGAAATCCATTTATGCTAAGCGGAGAAGAGTGGAAAGAGAAACGTGCCGAAATAACACCGGCCTTTACAGCTTCTAGGGTAAGTATTACTATATTGATCGTTTTGCCGGAAAATATTTCGCAGACCGTTCATTGATATGGTGAGAAAATATGTAGGGGATTTGTGACATTTACAAACTCAAATCCACATGACCTTCCATAAAAAATTTTTAAGACGGTCAAAAGAATCTGAGAATCTACCAGCACTGACTTGAGGAATTAAACAAAATCAGCAAATTTTGTTGGAAATTTAACTCGACGACCTTGAACGTACCTCAGGAACAGGTAAACTATCAATTTTAGCGCCTGAATAAATCGATTTATTTACTAAAATTTGGAACTTCCTCCAAAAAATCTCCTTCCACAAAAGCTGGTTTTAATCTATCTACAGAAATAGATTTCTCTTTATTTTTAATAATTAACACAAAAATCCTTCCTTAACCAAAACAAGGACCAGTATAAGACTGCTGCAAAGAAGTTTTAATCGCATCTATTCTAACAAAGATGTGAGAACACTTTGAAAGCTCCTTAAAAACAAACGAAGACCTATTTTGAATAACGTTTAACTGACACAGGACGCACCAAATCAACATGCTGCCTAAAATTTTGGACAAACTCCTGCTGACAAGTCTTAGAAACCAATTCCGAAACAGTTGCTCTCAAATCCTTTTTAACGACAGATCTAAGAACCGTTGGGAAATCCGAACCCAGTCCTTATGAGATAAAAAAACTTAAAATCAGTGAAAGATTTTTTAATCGAATCGAAGGATTAGAGTTTAGACTTGAAACTATATGCATATTAAAGTTGAGGCTTGTACGAATCCAACGATGTACGATGTCTGGGTTTATTGTGTTATTTAGTATTTATTTTGAATTTTTAAAAATTAAATTTCTGTTTTTTGAATTTTTTGATGTGTTATGTAGATAAGAGCAATGTATCCTATAATGGAGGACGTATGCAAAAAAATGACAAAATACGTGGACGGTGAGCTACACAAAAATCCATCAGTTGACATTGACGCCAAAGAAGTCAGTAAAAAATATTTTCAAAAATGTTTAGTTTTTTTGTTTACATACAAAAATTCCCAGCTTTCCTCCAAATACACAATCGATGTAGTGTCTAGTTGCATTTATGGCGTTGACTCAAAAGCATTTACCGATGAAAAGTCAATCATACGCCAAATGGGCACCGAACTCTTTGAACCAACCGCTAGGCTAATAATATTTTTTACAATTGCAACAATTTTTCCGGCAATTAAAAACTTTTACAAAATGCCATTTGTTTCAAAGAAAATCGAACAGTTTTTCACACAATTAATGATAGACGCTGTTAAAATGCGAAAACTATCACAGCACGATCACAATGATTATCTCAACTATTTGCTAGAGTTAAAAAGTAAAAAAAATATAAGCGATCTAGATATGGCCGCCCATACAATAACATTTTTTTTGGATGGATTTGATACGTCAAGTACGGTTATTGCGCATGTTCTATATTTATTGGGATGTCATAGTTCTGTGCAGAGTAAACTGCGCAATGAAATCAATGATGGAGCCGGTACGAATAGAAAATTAAATTTTGAGGACGTACAAGATATGGAGTACTTAGATCAAGTGTTCAATGGTTTGTGAGAAAATTTTAATTCAATTCGAAAATATTGTCCATTATTTTGTCTCTGTACAGAAACATTGAGGTTATATCCACCAGGTGGAGTTGCCACCAAAAAATGTACAATTTCTACCGAATTTACCGATTACAAAGATAAAAAAGTTCCTATCGAAAAAGACATAATTGTAATGATTCCCGTTTATTCCATTCATCGAGACCAAGAGAATTATACGAATCCGAACGTATTTGATCCAGAGCGGTTTAGCAGTGAAAATGGTGGCATCAAATCGTACAAGGAAAAAGGAGTATTTCTATCATTTGGTGATGGACCACGTCAATGCCTTGGTATCCAATATATATATATATATAGATATGAGTCATAATAATTAAGTTAAAAATTAAAAATTCAATTTTTAAAGGTATGCGATTCGCAACGATACAATCGAAATCAGCTATTGTCGAAATAGTGAAAAATTTTGAGATAACTGTAAGTGACAAAATGAAACTACCGTATGTTCTGGAGCCGAAAAGTTTCATAACCCATCCGGTTGGTGGAATTTGGATAAATTTGAAAAAGCTCTAGCGTCGAAATGAAGATAAAAAAATTATTACAGAAATAATTTTATGTACCTTTGATGTTATGATTAATTAATTGTTATAATTAGGTACAAAATGCATAGACCGCAGCAAAAAAGGATGTAAAAATAATTATTTTGTATTTATGACCACCGATAACAATCATAAAGGTAGTAGTCATCGTTAGATTTGATTATGAAATAATGAAAAAATACTTACTTTGACACCAGTTCCTATTGTGAAGATGTTTATCACTCGCTAGAATCAGTTTCTCAAACAAGGTTGACTAATAGGCACACACACTCTATCGTTTCAATACCAATGTGAAGCGCTTATAAATGCAGTTTAGTTCAAATGTCAAAGCTCAGTAAAAATGGTTCGAATACATAAAATCGATTATATACGTAAATCCAAGAAAAATGTTTCTACGGGTAGCCTCACACCCAGATATATATATAAGAACTTGAAAAGTACCTAGAATCGAGAAAAAAAAATATTATCGCAATATAAAGCACCCCACCTTAGAGATAAGTCAAAAATGATTTACGCTCCACAGCCATATTATTTCATAATTCAAATGAAAATTCTGTTTTTTCCCGATTTATTTTCTCATTACCAACGGCTCAGCCAGATTATTAAAATTATTAAAAATTAAAATTTCGCAAAGTTTCTCGTTGTTATGTAATTTTCGAATGAATATCATGCAAAGAAATCATTTCTCCATCCCTCTAGGCCAAACCATAATGCCTATACATTATATTGATTTCCGTCTCTGTAGGTAAGTACATAACTTGTGAAATTGAAAATAAAAGAAAAATCGTTTATCACTGAATTTATGATAATAAATAGGTACCGACAGAAAATATATCTACGCACTATCACGCACATTTACCAACAACAACAACAACAAAAACAAAACTTATCGAACTGATTGTTTGTAAACAAATTACGCTCATCTATGATCTCATAGCAACGCTAATTATAATATTTATTCGTAAAATGGCACTAAAAATTCCATACACACAGAGAAATCTTTTTACTAAGAACGTCATTGATTTTACTAATTAATGACTATTCAGCCAGCTAAAATATTCAAATCATTTACGATTGTAGTAAAATAGTCAAAATAATGACACAATTACCATGGAACATTTTACTTTTAAGAATGGTATTTTATTTCACAAAGCATAACATGATTTACTATGATTTGTGGTAAACATAATAATCCATACTAATGGCATGGTAAAAATTCTTATTTTACTACATATATTGATAGTAACTCATGGTAAAAACACTATGGGAATCTGGGGTCAAATTCTGGTCGCAAATTATGGTTTCTAACATTTATGAATCGCTCAAAATAACGCTTCTGCGCACTATGAATTGCCAAATTTTTGCAACCATTTTGTTTTACCAGTACACAGTGAAAATTATTTAAATAAAATATTTTATTGCGACAGATGTACAAAAAAAATTTTATTTTGTTTTGTACGTCACTTTCCTTTCTTTTTCCTTTACTTTTAGTTTTCTTTAGTGAATTTACAGTTAAAAAAATACATTTTACATTTGCCTTAAAATATTATGAGTGTTCAAGGTCAGCCAAAATTTTATCTCACAATCTCGTGAGCTTGACTTGACATATGCTAAAATAAAAATAACCGATAACAATTTTAGGGCAGTGTAATAATCAACCGCAATTCTGTCTGCTGCCACTACGTAATAAAAAAAAACAAATTGAAATAAATTGTTCAATAGGTACCTTGAAATATTTTGCTTGTGTGCAGATACATTTCGAAAACGTCAAAATCCGTTATTTGCGACCAGAATTTTACCCCTGATCTGGTAAATTTTTTATAATCTATATTTAAAAATAGTAAAAACTGTTTGTACTACTCTAAAATTATTTTTTACTATTGTTAATCTATCACTTTCGATATTCATTACAATTTTTTTCTCTGTGTGTATACTCTCAAAATATGAAACACATGAATTTCAAGGTCAATTATATTGAAAATGCGAATAAGTATGTATGGTTACTATACTGTCCATTACATACAGATATTGACAAAGCCACTATAATCTACCGATAAGTATAATTTGAGATACCGAAAAATAGCGACAATGTTGAGCCGCATGCCATAAGCCTCGAAAAATCTTTAGTCTTTTAGTTCAATTGTGTACGCTGATTTGGCATAATGTTGTACTTTATATTGTCGGTGATTTTAGCTATAGTTCTAATACTCTATGTGTACTTAGTGTGGCATTTTAATTACTGGAAGAAACGCGGTGTACCTGGTCCGACGCCACAATTGTTATCCGGATCATTTTCGTTATCGGCGGCAATTTTGCAGAAAGTCAATATTCTCTATGAAATTGATGATTTATACAAGTGAGGGAGGGGAAGGGGAAAGATTAAGGACCTCTTCGATTTTTGTAAAATTTTTATAATTATAGAAAATACAAAGGAACCGCCCCTTATATTGGAATTCATTCAACACGATCACCACAGTTGCTGGCTCTTGATCCTGAGCTTATCAAAAATATTTATATTCGAGATTTTAAAAATTTCCATGATAATGAATTTAGTGACATGGTAATTATAATCATAGACTACTAAATCTTAAGTATTATCCATTCTAAATATTCAATATATGTAGATTGATAAGGATACGGATCCGATATTTGGCCGAAATCCATTTATGTTGAGTGGAGACGAATGGAAAGAAAAACGTGCAGAAATTACTCCAGCATTTACAAGTTCAAAGGTAATGTTGGCATTAGATTTCAGTTCTAACCATTTTATTCATAAAGTAATTCATTTGCGCATGAGCATCCTCCCATATATAATCTAATTTTTCTCACACCACTAGATTGGATTTTTTTTCTTTAGTTGACTCTCACAGTAATATTAAATTAAATTAATAATGGCTTATTAAACTGGTGGCTTAAACTAAACTCAATATAAACGGTTTCATAATAATCATTCATAAAACGTCATATTAGAAACGTCATTAAAGAGCAATAAAAGTAACCAAGTTAAGAATTATGAAAATTTCATCATCGATCATTTTATTAGTTAAATATGAATTTTAGTGCCCTCTTAAAATACTAAATTTCAGGGGTGTACTTTAGACAAATTTTCCATGAAGAGAATGTAGAAAATGTTAGAAATTCCCATTCCATGATCGAACTCACATTAACTAACCGACGATATGTTCGAATTCCAGTTCAGACTACATTTTCTAAGAAGTGTCCCATGAAACGAAAATCTCCATTCAAAGGCATTTGGATTATTTGTCGAGGTCAGTGTTTGATCTAAAGCCGGGTGGTTCGAATTTCACAACAACAAAAAAGAATCAAAAAACGATGATTATGGAAGTGTAATCAGTGTAATCAGTTATTAAACCAAATAAATCAGGTGACAAAAATGTAATTATTGTAACCACAATCACAACTTGGGATCTCTGGGTAATTCTTAGAAAGAAGACTACTAAACAATTCCACAGAGAATATAAAATTTCTAACTAGAAAAAATATAAAAAAAAATGTTGCCGCTCTATTCTCTCGAAAAATAAAAACCGCATAGGCGTTTTATTAAAATAATTCGCCCGATAAGCTTTCAGTTGCATTCTTAGAAAGAAACACAAAATTTTAATGCAATGCTAAGGCGTTTTTTTTAGGTTAGAGACTTTAAAAAGCTACTATTTCAAAATTTACGATTAATTTACATTTTATCATTTTTTTAAGAGTTTATTGGAATTTTTTGATCAAAAATAATAAAATTAAATTTTGTTGTTGTTAGTTAATGTGAATTAAAATCGCCAAAATTAATCAAAAATCTTTTTTTAGGCATTTACCTTTGAACATCTACCAATCTTGATATTTTAATCTAATCAATATTTTTTCCATTTCACAATTTTATGTTGATATTAGATTTATTTTTATCAACAAAAAAAAAATGTATTTAAAAACAAAACAATTTCCAGATACGAACAATGTTTCCGATAATAGATGATGTTTGTAAAAAAATGAAAATATTTATCGACAGACAATTGGATAAGAATGAGATTTGTTTTGATGCTAAAGAGGTTAACGATTTTGCCAAAACATTAAATATAGAAAAACAATTAAAATGTTTGTTTGTTGTTTATTTTAGCTAGCATCGAAATACACTACAGATGTTGTTTCCAGTTGTATTTATGGTGTCGACTCAAAGGCATTTACCGATGAAAAATCAATAATCCGTCAAATGGGCACCTCACTGTTTGAATTTTCAACGAAAATTATCATTTATTTCACCCTTACAGCAATATTTCCATTTATTTCCTATATTTATAAAATGCCATTTGTTTCGAAAAAAACGGAAACATTTTTCACACAACTTATGAAAGATGCCGTCCAAATGAGAAAAACTACAAACATTGAACGAGATGATTTTCTAAATTATCTATTGATATTGAAGAAAAAGAAAAATATAAGCGATCTTGATATGGCCGCCCATACAATAACATTTTTCCTTGATGGATTTGAGACGTCAAGCATTGTTATTGCACATATACTTTATTTATTGGCCAAAAATAACAATTGCCAAACCAAATTGAGAGATGAAATTACCGAAACAATTGCTAAACATGGAGATATTACATTTGAACGGATTTCGGATATGGAATATTTAGACATGGTCTTCAATGGTGTGTAAGATGGGAATGTTTCCCAAAATAAATTAAATCTTTAATATTAACTAAATTATTCTGTATAGAAACACTACGAATGTTTCCACCAGCCGCAATAAGTTCAAAGAAATGTACAATTCCTGCAGAATTTACCGATTACAAAGATAAGAAATTGGCCGTTCCTAAAGATATGATTGTCATGGTACCAGTCCTTTCACTACACAAAGATCCCGAATATTACCCGGAACCGGAGAAATTTAATCCAGAACGATTTAGTGCTGCTAATGGAGGTCTTAAAAAGTACAAAGACAAAGGTGTTTTTCTTTCATTTGGTGATGGACCCAGAATTTGTCTTGGTACGTTTATCTCTTAAATTCATATTGAACATTTAACAACAACAAAAATAATATTTTTAGGCATGAAATTTGGAACGACTCAGACGAAAGCTGCTATTGTTACTATTCTCAAAGATTACGAGATTACACTCAATGAAAAAACTAAAGAACCGTACGTATTTGATCCGAAACTCTTTTTGTTAATGCCTGTTGGTGGATTATGGGTCAATTTGAAGAAAATCAATTAACAATTATATAGTCATAAATTGAACATATGCAATATGCATGTAATTAATATAAATATATTCAATTAATTATTATTAACTAACTTTGATTGTTAATAAAGGTGTACGTCGTCATACTGACATTTAGATGTTTTTAAAAATAGTACCTCTGAAATTCTTACAATGACCATAACTCTCTTAGTTGGTAAAATATTCTAAAATACTTAAAATCATATTTCAAGTAAAATTTTATTTCTAATCTTTTTTGCCTTACAAATTTTTTTTAGTTTTCTAAGAAAATATCGAGCAAACTATCATAACAACGAAACTAAACAGGCGTATTCGACAAGCCGCTTTTTCTAAGAATTTTTCATTTTTTTTCCAATTAGTGCTGTCGTGACCGAGTGATGTGACTCATCATAATTGTTATTTTGGAACTATGGAAAAAAAAAATTCGGTTATCTCTGTAGCCTCAGTTCTTCAATACTAATCTGTTGACTAATAGACCCATACAGTATCACGCACAATTACAAAAAAAAAAAAAAACTAAAAACACGTGGGACTGATTGTTTGTAAACAAATTAAGCTCATCTATGATCTCATAGCACCGAATTATAATATCTATTCACAGAATGATATGTCGGTACTAAAAATTCCATTCTATACACACAGCGAAAAAAATTTTACCAACAACATCATTGATTTTACTGATTAATGACTATAAGTAAAATAGTAAAAATAATGACATTATTACCATTGCACATTTTACTGTTAAGAATAAAATGTAGTAAATTTTTGGTATAAATAAACTATAAATTACTGTGATTCTCACAAAGCATAACGTGATTTACTATGATTTGTAGTAAACATCGTAATCCATAGTAATACACGGTAAAAAAATTTTTTTTTTTTTTTGGTTCCAACAAATTGGTAGATAAATTTTATATCTAATAAAAAAAAGGATGTTTATTTTAGAAAAATCATCATTTTGTAATTTTTTGTTTTCTAGGAAGGGAAGAAATCCACCAATCAAGGATTGGTATAAATAAAACAAAATAGTAAACAAATTTGGACAAACAAATTTAATATAACGTTGTGGTTGTAGACGACATCGGTCGGAATCGTCCCAGAAATGAATTTGTGCGGGTTTATGTAATAGTTAATAGTGAAATATAAATAAATAACGAATTAGTATAAGTGAAAACCATGCTTGTTTCCAAAGTGCAGGTAATTGTTGATCTCAAAGCAGTAACGTACTTTAATCCGCCTAACTTCATTAATTGTTTTAATATTATAACTAACATAATTTTACTTCAAGTAAAATTTTATTTTCAATCATTTTTGCCTTATAAATTTTTCCGCTTTTCTAACAAAATATTCTGGGTACGCCCAATTATCCATAGAGGAATTCTCTTGCATTGCATATTTTGATGATTTTTTCGAAATTTTGTTAGAAAATCGAAAATAATTTATAAGACAAGAAAGATTGAAAATAAAATTTTACTTTAAGTAAGATTATCTTAGTTATAATATTAAAACAATTAATGATGTTAGGCGAATTTCAAAGGTACTTTGTATAGGGAAAAATAAAACCCACGCTACGTTACTGTTTCAAAGAATTTCGAACCCTTCCTCCTTAATAGGCAAATTCAGTTAGCAGTTGGATTTAACAGTGGTAAAAAAGTATTTTTATCTGTTGTAAATCAATCACTTTCGGTATTTATTTTACCTTGATTTATAGTAAAAATGACAATTTTTTTTCTCTGTGTGTAGTATTAAAATATGAAACACATGAATTTCAAGGTAAATTATTTAGTAGTATTAGTAGTAGTAGTAGTAAATTATGTATGTTTAATATACCGTCCATTCCAAATTAGATATAGATAAAGTCGCCACAATCTACCGATGAGTATAACGACATTCGACCAGAGGCGGCCCGTGAGAATTATTGATCCCATCATCAGAAGACTATTTTTTGAATTTTAAGCATTTTTTGCCAAATAAATTTTTTTGGAAAAAGTTAACCCTTTAAGGTCCAAGGTCCTTTGAATATGAAAGGGCTAACCAAAAATTTTCAAAAAGTTACTCACCGTTCTCAAAATTTAATTTTTATTACTTTTGTAGACTTTTCATATTTAGAAAATGTTAACCCTTTAAGGTCCAAACGGTGCCTTTAAAGGGTTAACTGAATAAATTTAGTTATATTTTAACTTTTTTTGATTAACCCTTTCATGTTCAAAGGACCTTGGACCTTAAAGGGTTAACATTTTCTAAATATGAAAAGTCTACAAAAGTAAGAAAATATCGAGAAAACTATCATAACAACGAAATAATAAAATAAATAAATTGACGGGAATAACCCCAATATATTAATGAACTAACTTAACTAAACCCAAATAATATTGAAATGAGATTTTTAAATAATTAAGTAAAATTTATCCTACCTACACCTATGGCAGCGAAAAAAACAAAAAGGAAAAAAAAACATTTCTCATTAATTTCCACTATTCATTTCTATGTGAATGCATTTCTAAATAAAAAGATCCGTGCACACCCATAACTATATCAATTTGTACCTTTACAGGATGATGAAAAAAAAAAAAAGAAAAAATGGGAGAAAAAAAAGGTTAAAATTTCATTATTTTAGCTTGCAGCAAAATACACCACGGATGTTGTTTCAAGCTGTATCTATGGAATTGACTCAAAAGCATTTTCCGATGAAAAATCAATTATCCGCGAAATGGGCACAAAACTAGTCGAACCATCTACTGAACAATTGATATACTTGATTTTAACATCGATTTTTCCGTTCATTACGAAAATCTACCAGATGCCATTTCCATTGGAAAATGTTCAGACATTTTTCACACAATTAATGAAGGATGCAGTAAAAATGCGATTGACAGAAAAAATTGAGCGAGATGATTTTCTGAACTATTTATTGGAATTGAGAAAAAAGAAATATCTCAGCGATAATGATATGGTAGCAATTACCATATCATTTCTAGTGGATGGCGTTGAAACGTCTGGCATTTCTGTTGCCCATACATTGTATCTAATGGGTAAACACAAAGATGTTCAACAGAAATTACGAAATGAAATCGAAGAAACTGTACGAATGCATGGAACGATTACGATGGAGAATTTATTGGATATGGAGTACTTAGATCAAATTGTTAATGGTTTGTTCTAGCCCTTATATTTAACTAACTCAAAATCTATGCTAACCGCATTATTATTTAGAAACACTACGAATATTTCCACCGGGTGCAATTTCAATAAAAAAATGTACAATTCCAACGGAACTAATCGATTTTAAGGATAAAAAAGTGACAATTGCAAAAAATATTCCCGTCGTCATTCCAATATATTCGATTCATCATCATCCCGAATATTATGCAAATCCAGAGCAATTTGATCCAGATCGTTTTAGTTTGGCCAATGGTGGTCTCAAGAAATATAAAGATCAAGGAGTTTTTCTGGCTTTTGGTGATGGACCCCGAATATGTTTAGGTTTTTATCCAAAACTTTATTATTGTCTAAAGAAATTTTCGTATTTTATCAATGTATGATTTTCAGGAATGAAATTTCCCATAATTAAGTTAAAAATGGCAATTGTTTCGTTAATCAAAAACTATGTCATTTCCGTCGATGAAAGGACAAAAAAAGTTACGTTCTTGATCCAAAATCTACTTTGATTATGCCATCTGGTGGAATTTGGTTGAATTTAAAAAAAAATTAAAAACAACATAAAATTCGTGGGTGTCGGGTTTTTTAAAGGTGTTTTGCTGAAATTAGTTACGTATTTAATACAAACCACATAAATTATTCTTCAAAACACACACACACACACACACTTCATTTAAGTGCCTTAAGCATTAAGATTAAAAAAAAAACCTTTCGGATTTTTGACTACATTATTCAACACTGTGTTGTTTGTTCTATGAACGTTTCGCCACTGCTTTTTAGCTGCACAACAAAAGCAGACAAGTCTTGTAAAAGACAAAACAAAAATCATTACTGGTCAAGGTCACAGCGCCAAACATGACCCACACCCACATTGGATCCATTTTTTCCCTCTCTGCTTAAATTCAGGTACAGGCGAAATTTGTCCATTGTTAGTCATGTTTGGCTTTGAGGCCCTTATTTATGGTCAATATAGCAGATTTTGTGAATTTTAATAATAATAAAAAAATATTAAAAATTCCATAAAAAGGTAAAGTTTGAAAATGCCTAACACAATCTGATTAGGTAGGTACCTATGTAGTCAACATTAGAACTTTGTAAGAAAGAAAGGACAATAATTTTTCAACGAATATAATAACATCCATAACATAAGTATATATGTATATGTACTATATTAGGGTGGAGGCGAGAAATTAAAATCAAGAATACAGAATTGTACCATTTGCGGAAAAATTACCTTATAATGAGTCTAAAAAAACCCTGAAAATTTGGTTTTATTATTTTGATATCTACTTTTGCCCCAACGGCCTTTAAATACATCGATGGCTTATAAACAATACCCGCTAACTCATTTTTATATTACTTTTCAGGAGACAGTAAAAACTAATGTTGTTTCGCATAGCGTATTGGATTGGCGGATGCAAAAAAACGAAATTTTTAAAACAAACTTTTTGTGATAATTTTACCATAGGCGCAGGGTTGTATAAACATCAATTTTATGCATTAAAAAAAAATCGGTAAAAATGAATTAGCGAGTATTGCATATAAGCTATCGATATTCAATTTACTCTTTATTTTTTATTGATAAAATGTCGTTTCACGTCGTTAGCTTAATTTTCAGAGAAAAACTTTATTAGAAAAAGTTATAGAACATTAAAAACTACATTAAAATGATGTACTAAATTTTGCACTAGGGTGCACCGATACTACGATATTTGGATAGTTACATCTCTTATATATCAAAAATTGCAGTTTATTTTTATAATTTTATTTTTCTAACTTTTGGTTTTAATTGTACGTTAAATATTTCCGTAGAAAAGTTTTAGATTATTAAAAATCTAAAAAAAATTGTCTAATTAATTATTTTTAGTGAGACCTCTATGGTTGCTGAGAAAATTACGCCTAAATCAAAAAATCAATCCTTGCAAATCAATTTGAACTTTGCCCATATAATAACGCCTCAGCCTAATGTGTGTATACTGTATACATATATATTATTGTATACCTACCACCCTAATTGTAAAACAATTTAATAAAAATTTCTAAAAATATTCCAAAAAAAAGAAGCTTTTTTTTAATGTAATTTAAAAGTAATTTCTTTATTGCATTATACACACCCACGATCAAAGAAAAAGTACAGCCCATAAGTAGATACAATCATCTTATATATTATATAAAGATATTAAATTAACTTGATGTCAGAATAAGAAGACAATTTGGAATTTGGATTTATATATGTATGTATATTCAATCTATTTATACTTAGATACAAACACACACAAACATACATACATATAAAGGTAGGTATATATATTTTTGTGTATGTACAAGTATTTTATATCGATACCACCATCATCATCATCATCATCATCATCATCATCATCACCAGTAGTATTACTTCATTTAATTGAATTTCGAATCAAATGACAACTTCAATCAATGCATATTGTCCTTATAAATGTAACAATTTGTCACAAAACTCCCAAACTGATTATATAAATCAAGTATATAGACGAGTGTATGTGTTGTATTCTGGTAAAATTAAATTAATGCAAAAAGACTATAAATAGATTACCTATTGAACATCCTATCTGCTTAAGTCAGACTCTTTGAAAAGGGTGTGACGTTTGGATTAGCTACTTGAATACAAATCGATAAGACCAATAATACAAGAACTCCCATTTATACATCTCAGCTGCTTTAAATTAAATTTAGATAATGTATCGCCACTAGTTTTAGGTGTGGATTTGGTAAGAGCCAAAATTTTCCCAATTGCCAACCAAAATGTAATTCGGTTTTAAACGAAATTGATGCAAAAACCCGAAATATCTCTCTCTGGCAATATTGAATGGGAATGTTTTTCTCATGAAGCCACAAAGTGATTTAGAAGATTTACAACATTTTATGTAGCGTGTTGGGTGTTGACTAGAAATTTGAAATATATCTACATCTATATGTAATGTAAATCTATAGAAATATGTCTGTCTTTAGGTTATAAGAGAGGTTTTTCTTCGTTTCTTCGTATCTGACTAATTTATTTCTTAATTAAGTTGAAAACAATTCCGTAAATCGGCAAACAATTTTACAGTAAAACGTCAATAGGGATATTTACAAGACAGTTTTGTATGAAATTTGAATTTCAACACCTAAATATTAGAAGATACTATGGCTTCCATTCGCCCGGGATCCCGGACCTTTTCATGGCATCGTTATCCCGGTGCTGAGGGATCTTGGCATTACGATACCAGTTAAGTTTTTTTTTTTTTTTATTACTATCACAATTGCTCATTATAAAACTAGTGGATGGTCACAACGTGGAGCTGGATATCCAAAACTACTACATGCACATTGTACACGTTGTGTAATGTACCTACAATAACATTTTGGTCACGTGGTTGAATTTTCCATTGTCGTCCATCATAATCCCTTTTTACAATTTTTTTTGGACTGCCAGTTTTGTCTTTGCATCAATTATATTCGTTGCTATTCATTTGTTTTACGACTTTTTGATTTTCGGTCGTCCTCATCTGTTTCAAGAGCCCCTAAAGTTATGCAATTTGCTTTTTTTTCATATAAAGTAGTTTCTCACCTTTATTTTACATTTTAGAGAAAAAAATTATAAAAAGAAGTTGTAGATCTGAAATAACTACATTAAAATCATTCATGCACCTTATTAACAGGGTGAACCCTGACCAAGATATTTGATATCAAGCGAACCAAAATTTTAAAAACTCAAGCGATGAATTAAAAATGTGTTTTTAAGTAGATGTTCTATGCCAGCATCGTAAACCGCGTTCTGGAAAAATGTTCCGGGATTGGAAGCCTTTAGGTGGATTTCTGAAATATTAAAATTAATTTCCAAAATGATGAATCCTAACACATACGAGACAGCTATTAGCTCCTACAACACGGTATCCTACAACACGGTATCCTACAACACGGTTTCACTCTAACATGAAACGAAAATTACCGAAATTCTCGTACAACACGGTTAACTATAGCACATTAAGAAGATAAGAAAATTGCAAAAATGTACGTATTTGCTCTTAGTCTCCTACAACACGGTTTCGTACAACACGTCAATATGTTGGAACATGTATACATATCTACCTGTAGTAAAATCGATATCTTGGCAGTTAGTTTGAAAAATCCTAAATTTCAGGCTTCTGAAGATTTGAAATTTATAATGAAGAAAATTAATTTAAATAATTTTTTTTTTAATTGTCATCTTTTTTCTAAAAAAAACCACTGAAAATTTTGATATATGAATTAATTATAAAATTAGCTGAGTGCGCAAACATAACTTCTTAAACGAGACATTGTGGTGTACAAAATTTGATTAAAAAATTTTGCGTTAATTATTCTAAAAATCATGACGTTGTGAAAACAATTAGAAAATAATTCCAACGCCTTCTTCATCTGTGCCCATAATTTTATTAAACGAACCTAAACGATTTAAAATCACAAGTACGCATATACTTCAACCCCATTTTTATTGAAATTTATTATCAACTTTTCCATGTTATTTCAAATATTTGTATATAACCAAACCACGATAACTCTCATCAATCGATTTTAAAACCAATATCGAGTGTCTATCTAATATACGCCTTTGACCTCATTTCTAACCACAAAATGATACAAATTCCGTCCCGTCTATAAATACCAATTTGAAATTGGATTTATTTCCATTGGATAACTTGTCATATTATATAGTCACTTTTCATCAATAATTTTTTTTTCTTTTTTTCCTTGTGACCCCGACAAAAGATTATTCCAACAAATTTCGAAATCTTTTCAACTACGCCCAGTCAATTATCGCTTCCTAATTTGTCTATAAATTTTCATGATTTTTTTTTTTAAGGGATTTTTTTTCGTTCGAGTTATTTTTTTTTCCACCACAATCGTCCGGACATAATAATACAAAATTTATGATAATAGGGAGGTATGAATTCTTCGAGCATAAAATTTAATTTGAATATTTGCATATTAATTGCGTAATATGAAGGAAGTCTCCTATTGTTTGTGAAAATATTAAATAGAAACTGACGACAACGGTTTTTGTGTGTTTGTCAATAATTGTAATATGGCAAAATGTTCCATATCGGGGAAGAGGGTAAATTTAATATGTACATATATGTAGTTAGTTAGTTAATAAAGCAGACGATTTTGGTTCATAAGTGAAAATCATTAAAAACTTTCTCCATGAAAATTGGTTGCGATTTAACAGAAATTACGTATATATGAAGACAATTTTTTAATGAATTAAATTTTTAACCTTTTCTTAATCGAAAGAAAACTCCGAAAGGGACGTCCGGTTCACAGTTTAATAAATTAATCAAACATCATTGTGATAGGAAGTATTTAGTCAATTAAATTCTTCTTAATAGCAAATTTTTGTATTTATCGGTAAAATTTGGTGAATTTTTTTATTATATTAAAAAAAAAATGTTTCCATGACACTATACATTGTTTTTAGTTTCAAGGTTATTTAAGGTCAAAGTTTAAGCAAATTTGAGTGTAATGTATACTTTAAATAATTCTTGTGATTAAACGCCTGAACCGATTTTCTGTATCTATAGCTTAAAATAAAGATAATTGACCTAAAAATTTTTTAAAAAAAATCAGAAATTTAAAAAAAGGTTTTTTATTTTAAATTTTTTTTATTTTTCATCTCCGAAAAAAAAGACCACTAAAATAAAATATTTTTTTCGGGCATTTTGAAGACCTATCATTTATCTATAATTTGGTTATAGTCTCAATCTGGATTGAAAATTGGTTTAGAAGTTATGAATTTTTTAGACCCATGTATTTTTTTTTTTATTTAAATGTTCAGTTTTTATAAGTTCAATAATAAGATTTTTTTTTAATTTTTTTTTTTAATTTTTGTTTATTTTTTCAAAATCTTAATTAAATTACCATTAATAAGTAAGTTATAGATGAAGAAAATCGGTTAAGACGTTTGGTCACAATAATTATTTAAAGCAATTACATTCAAATTTCCTTTCGTTCAACCATAACCTACTATATAACAGCCAGCGTGATACCCGCCCCTTTCGTTGGCTATAGTGTGCGTATATTTAAATAAATTAAAATACACGATGGAAGCATGGTCAATTAAAAAAAATAATTTTCCCACATGTTTTCAGTGTAAATTTTTAAATTTACTTGACAAAATATTAGAAAATCAAATATTTAACCAAAGCATTCATTGAAATAACAAATATAAGGTCACTTATACATTGATAACCAAATTCAAATTAAAATTCTTTACTAACATTAGTAAGTTGTGAGCAAACCGATATTGGCATCTTAGTGTTTCGTTACACTTCGCACAAATACTATTAAATCTAAACACACAATTTTTGTTAACATCACTCTGGCTGTTATATAGTAGGTTGTGGTTCAACGCATCCTTAAATTTGCATACAAAAATACATAAAACACAACACATTATTATACAAAAATCATAATTATATATATAAAAAAAAAATAACTAACCGCAAGAAAAGGATCGAATACATTTTATGCAAAAGATGGGCACACCAAAAAATGTGCAAGGTTCAAAAATTTTATATTGGCAAAAATTGTCGGTATTGGTACATAAATATTGTGTTTATATGCGACAGAAATTAATCACTATTAAAACAAATCAATTAGCTCTTATAAAATCTATCATGGGAATTGATGTTGTGGCTGTGCGGTAAATTAATTTAAATCAAATGATAATGTTTATGATGCACTTTCATTAAGCTTACAGCATATATACAATACACACATAATTCTACTAATTTAAAATGTATCCGGTTTACAAATACACGGATATACTTGATGTTTCCACTTTGATACCTCAAAATTGTGTACAAATTTCCTGCTTGTGCCATATAAATGTCAAATATTTTGGGTAAATTAAGGTGTGTGCACTGAGCATTTTGTATTGTACATATATTGAACCCGTTTGTATATACTTAGTTACACTTTGATGTTAAATATTACTGTCAAGGCGATCAAGTTTTCATAGCCGTAACGTAGCTTACCAAATATTGGAAAAATAAAACTTGAATATGAATAAAAGTTTGGCCAAATACTTAATATTCCAACAAAAAAAAAAAGAAAAAAAAATTTTAACTTGGCACATTTATTCAGAATATTCCAGGGTAGCATTTCCCTATATATACCAAAGAGGCATTCTTCACTGATAAACGACTGCAAATTACCTTAGATATAATATAATTCTATTCACAGCAGCGGCATACCAATTTCTGTTATTACAATGTAGGTAGTTACCTACCTGACATATCCACATTGCATGACAATAGAAATTGATATCCATGTACGGAGGTACGGGTGTTCCAAGTTGCCTGTATAAATTATTCCAAAACGGCAATTTATATTCTAAATGCTTACAAAATGTTGTATAAATAACAATCAAGAACCCAAGTTACATTGTGTAAGGTGTTAAATATGTTTAATAAATAATATTTTAGGATGATATACCTGAAGAAGGTTAAATTTATTTACTGCAAAATAAGCTGCATAATAACAGTTCATATTCACTTTGGGGGTAACGATTCGTTTTTCCTATATACGAACACCACCCCTTTATAGTCCAATAAAGCAATATTTTAATAGTTGTAAATAGTTTTATGTGTCGTTAAAGTGATAGTTTTGGTGCAAAATGCAATATAAATTATTTAATGTATCTACACCCTGAGAAAAAAAATTTGCTGTTTTAACCAATTAAGGTAATTTATTCAACAAATGATAGGATTATAGGATTTAGGATAGGTTCGAAGTAATACTTTTGGTGCAAACTGCAATGTAAATTATTTAATGTTACTACACCCCGAAAAAAAATGGTTGTTTCAACAAATTATGGTAATTTATACAACAAATCATAAGAATGAAGTAAAAATTTTGGTACAAACTCCAATGTAAATTATTTAATGTTAACTACAGCTCGAAAAAAAATTGTTGTTTCAACAAATTATGGTAATTTATACAACAAATCATAGGATTTAAGTAATAGTTTTGGTACAAACTGCAATGTAAATTATTTAATGTAATACACCTCGAAAAAAATGGTTGTTTCAACAAATTATGGTAATTTATACAACAAATCATAGAACTGAAGTAATAGTTTTGGTGCAAACTGCAATGTAAATTATTTAATGTATCTAAACCCTCAGAAAAAAATGGTTGCTTCAACAAATTATGGTAATTTATTCAACAGATAAAAGGATTAAAGTAATAGTTTTGGTACAAACTGCAATGTAAATTATTTAATATATTTACATCTACACCCCGAAAAAAATGGTTGTTTCAACAAATTATGCTAATTTATAGAACAAATGATAAGATTGAAGTGATAGTTTTGTAATGTATCTACACCCCGAGAAAAAAATTGTTGTTTCAACCAATTAAGGCAATTTATCCATCAAACTATAGGTCTGCATTGAAATAATTTATTTTGGTAAAAAATTATTAATAAAAATATAAAACCGTTTCTGGCAGAAAAAAAAAATTGGTTACCTCAATTAAATACTTAGTTGATTATACAAATTACTAAGAGATATTAATCGAATATTGTCACGCCAACCAAATTTACTTTATGCATAATAAGTAATAACATAAAATTATAATTAGATCGAAAACTTCCAGTACAAGGAGGGTTATTTTGCATTATGAAACATTAAGAGTGCAACAATTAAATGCTGTGTAAATGTGCCAGCAGCCATAAACTCGTACGTTCCACCAAAATAATATCATGCACTTAAGGGATCTTTTGATATGAAATTTATATTGCATAGGAATATTGTACAATATTTATGTAACATGTTTTGAATAAGCAACTCTCTCTGTTATACCTGAACAAGCAAAAACTTTTTTAAGCTTTATATTTAACGCTGCATTAAAGATATTGTTATTTTAATTTATTTTAATACATAAACATAAAGTTACGCGAAGCTTTTCAGTTAATATTATCTTTTTAAAATTTTATGAAAAAGTTTCGTGTATATGTGCGAGAAAAGTTATAAAAGCAAAAGATTATGTTTGATTAATTTTGTAATTTATAAACAACGAGGGGGGTGGGGGAAAACACTATATAGAGTGTACGGTCATCCTGGTTTGGCAGGTGCGCTGCTGTGTGCATATGGAGAAAATATTATATAAATAATATGAAGGCGGTGTGGGAAATCTTTCCAGACAAAAACTGCTATTTTCTGTTCTTGTTTTTTAGGGGGAAAACAATTTTTGAAAAAATACTCACCCACAATTATGTACATTTTGTTATTTAGTAGGAGAAAATACGAAAAAAACACGTTTTTACCAGAAAAAAAAAATTTTTGGCGGCTGTCGAAGGGATTGAAGTAAATTTAAGGTCCAAATCTACAAACACATAAAGAAAGGGGAAATTTTGTTATTTAGCGGGGGAAAACAAAAAAAATAATGCTTTTTACCAGAAATTGAAAGACCCATCTGTAAAAAAAAATTGAGAACCATTTTCAGTCGACCGCCAGACCTAACAACGGAGAATCAATGCAATCGATTTCATAGAAATAAAAATATCCTTTTTCAAATAACAAATTTATTTAAAATTAAAATTCTACTAAATTAAGATAAAACCTTGAATTATATCTATACGGATTTCTTAGGTGAACATCACAGAAAGCCAATTGTGCAAAAATGTGTAGGCAAAAGAATAATGTCGCTACACATTGATGTTTACTTGATATAGGAATGTAATCCTCATTGAATAACAATTTGATCCTTGATTTCATCACTTTAAACATATAATAATACAACCACCACACATATACATACCTAACATCGAGCGATTTTTCCTTCATTTGAATCTCGATAGTAAATTATTTAAAATATTTTAGCACAAGTCTCAATTTGACAAACATAAACCCTCTTTACAATACCAAAAGGAAAAAGAAAAAAAAATGTTTGCGCAATCTACCCCCCAAACAATAAACCCTAATTTAAGAACCAGAAATCAAGTAATGCGTTCTTCAATGCTACAAAAATGCTTCTTAAAAAAGGATTTTCGATTCAATTTAATGTTTATTTCATTTCCTTTTTCCATACTTTATAGTTGTGTCTCTTCTACCCATTTTGTACAACCAAGTCAGAAAAAAAAAAAAAAAAAAAAACTGAAGGGAAAAAATTTCTGTTTGATCTCCCAGTCGCTCTTCTTGGTTTTTATGTTATTTTATGGACATTGTTTTACAGATCATCAATTTTGTAAATTTTCTTTTTTTTTTTCGTTTTTTTTTTTTCTTTTTGTATAAAATTTGGTTTTTATTTTTCAATGTTAATAATAATAAAAAATTACGGCCCAAAATTTGGCACTTGCCTATACTTGATATAGTTCTGTCCAGATGTTGAATATTGAAGCCATTAAAAAGTCCTTTTTTTCCTGTTTTTTTTTTTTTTTTTTTTTTTTTTGTGAAATTTATTTGATACTCCACCATAAACATATATGTAGGTACATCATATATTATGTACTATAGGAGTTTTGGAGTATATATATATAGGAAATAGTTTATTGCAAAAGGGCTAGGCTATAAACCTCAAATTTAATTTTACTTGTTAAAAAGTTTTCGGTTTTATATGGATTGTTTAGAGGAACGATTTATTTGTAAAAAAAGGAAAACTCAATAAGCAGGTCTTTTATAGCATTTCTAGTGATGGACTATATGTTTATGGGTAGTTTTATAGATGAAGGAAAAAAAAAACAGAAAAAAGAAAAGTATTTGGACGGTATAGCTCTCATGCTAAGATTCGTTTTATTTAAAAACTTTCTACAAAAAAAAAAACAAAAATGCGGTTCAAAACAAAAGTTTCTTTTTGCTTGTTGTTCTTACTCGAAACTAATTGCAAACTGGTTAAGAAACCATTAGTGAACGTTAACTTTTTATTGTTTGAGTCACTCCTATATAGAGGTAACAATATACATTAGGGCAGGCCGTTGTAGTATGAAATTAAAAAAGTACATAGTTTTTCAAAATCCACATAGTCAGAAAAATTTCTGGAAGTGTACTGAGTAT
>JANSTT010000908.1:0-35455 GCA_026745375.1 Platyura marginata
ATTTTTTTATTCTCTATCATTTTCATTATATTCATTTTTTCCGTAATCTAAATACTTTTCGAGTAAATGATTAAAAATCCTAGAAATTCATTAAAATTGATTGCAGCGCCATAACGCTAGGTCGTACAACTTTTTGGTCTATGAAAAAAATCTTCATTTTTGTATTCTCTATAATTGTTGCCATATCCATTTTTTCTACATTTTAACTACCTTTCGAGTAAATGAATGGTTTATATCAAAATTAGGTGAACACTGTACCACAGCTTCCCCTATTTTTGTTAATCACATACAAACGAACGGACAGACGGACATACATATTTCGACTTAGAATTTCACGAGAAAGACAATGGTGTTGACTGTTGAGGGACAATAACTGTTAAGGGACGTTACAAACTCTGTACCAAAGTTATAATACCTTTTGATTAACTTCATACGGGTATTAAGCTATTAGGTCCATAATAAATACTATAATTAATAATACCCGGTGATCATAACTGTAGAATGATGGGAAAAAATTATTGTCGCTAAAAATTGTAGTAAATTATTTTTTCTATGCGGATATATCTCGAATAGATAACATTCTTCGGTATGACTGACTTTAACGGCCTTCTTTCTTTCTAATTTTAATTAACTATTTAATATTTCATCACAATCATTTCAACAGCTGTACCTACACAGATACACGGTACATTTATTCATAGAGGATTATATTCTATTAGATAGGTATATATGGAAATAATTTAATTTAAAATGCATAATTTCACACACAGCACAACAACTCTATAATCGATACATTCAAAATGATATTAAAAAGGTCAAGTTCTACTAATATTCAATATACATTAATTATCTATTCTTTTTGTATAATTCTTACATAGACATATCTACAGGGTGTCCTGTATTTGATGGTCATCCTTTCGAGTTATATCGAACACCGAGGAATCACCTCACCTCACGGCAAATGGTAATTTGAATATGTACGGTTTTGAACAAAATTTTGCACAGCCATAATTCGATAACAAAGAACGACAATCCATAATGGATTTTTTATCTTATCAAATTACAGCCCTGCCGGGATATCAATTACGGTACACCCTGTACAGAAGAAATATATTTTTGACTATAAATATTTTAAATATCGTCAAATTATTGTGTAATAACATATTTCATTGATAAAATCAATTCGAATATTGACAAATACATAATTGCATATAGATGCAGCGCACATTAAACATTAAACCAAACATAGGTAACGATGTTTATAATGGGAAACAATGGAACAGATATATTCCATGAATAGAGTACATTTAAGAAGAGCACGATTATTGCATATTCTTTGAAAGTACATTAATAAATAATAATGCTAATATGTATAAGTAAATATCATTTACATAATTAATATTTTAATTTCATGCATCTCCATTTTATTTGGATGTGCGAATTTTATATAAATAAAATGGCCGAAATAAGTAAAAATATGATGACATTTTGTAATCAGTCAATATTTATGTAGTTGAAAAAGTAGTAAAATCGTTAATAAATTTGGTGCGACACCATAACGATTATCCGGATATTGTCGGCCAAGAAAACAAACCTCGTATCAACCACATTTTCCAAAATCTACTTTTTATTCGATATCGATTTAAAAACCGGTGATACGTGGTTTGCCTTCTAAGCCGACGTATGTCGTTGGAGTTCTATTTGTGAGTCCATTTAAATAAAAACAAAAATCATTACAAATATAACATAATTTATTAGATATCACCAAAATATAATTTTATACCATATCGGCAAAAAAGTCGCCTGGATTTGAATACTTTGATGATGGTAGATTGTGTTGTTGTTCCTTTTGTTTATTGTGTTTCTCATTGTATTTAATATCATCGAATTCCTCAAAATATTTTATATTCCAAAATTTGATATCATTATCATGTGAACTGGATGCAATAAATTCTCCCGAATTACATATATCCATAGCCTCAATGCCTAATGAATGTTGTCCGACAATACCCAAATTACGACCGGGCACAACATGCATAGCTCTTAGTATACCTTCTTCACCGCCAACAATTGCAATTCGTTGTGTGATTGGCACCATTATGCTCATCGGACTTTTAGGACCTTAAAACAGAAGCACAAAATTTTGCTAAATGTCTGTAGGGGAAAAAAACAAACATAAAACAATAAAAATGTTTACGGTACCTGGAAACATATTACTGTGTACCCCAAATTCATTCCAATTGTACGTGTACATTCGACCTTTTGATGATCCAACTATGAGTTTCGATTCATTTCTAAATAGACCCATGCACGTTAACTCCTCGTCATATGGTTCCGATTGAACGAAGAGTTTCCTGAAGGTTTTGTTGTTGTATTGTAAAAAATAAATAATTTCCGATAAAAGATTGTAAAAACTTTCGCAAGACTAGAGTATCACTGCGAACTTTTTCGACATCTTGTTTCGTCACAATCACAGGAGATAGCCATTTTAATTTTTTTTTTTTTTTGCATGTTTAGGAAAATGCTCATAACTTTTGAAACACTCTGTATTTTAGGCCAAGTTTGGTCTCATTTTAGTGCTAGATTAACTACCTTTCTTAATCTTAAAATTAAAGTGGTTTACACATTAAATTCCCACAAAATCTCAAATAAACAAGTAATTGTTAGAAATGTTTAAAATTGTCACTTTTTAACCATTTAAGTGCCTTGCGTCGCTCCCAAAATATTTTATAACACATTGAAATTCCTTTCTTATTCAGATTTGGGCCACTGCAAAACATTTCTACACCCAAAGAGGCAATAAGTCTGAGTATGTATAAAGACTTTGGAAACCATAAACAAATATGTTAAGATGGAAGATTATTGTTCTAAGAAGGCCTAATGATTTGAAAATCCAACCGATATCATGGTGAAATTACTTAATGATCTTATTACTTAGATTTATCTAAAAATTATTATTAAGTACTCACCTGGCTCTTATATTTATTGCCGTTAAATATCCATCTCCGCTTGTTGTTAGTAACACTTTGCTGGCATCGTTTGTAAGAATGCCAGAGATGTAGTCATCAACTTCTTTGAGGGAAAATATCGGATTTGAACTTTTATCTCGAATATCCCACATTTTCAATGTACCATCATCATCACCTAATTGAGGAAAAAAAAAAACCGGACAATTAGATATGAGCGAGTATGAGAATTAGAGATAACACTCACCGGTTGCAAACAAATTTTTACAGAACACGTTTAATCGATAAATTGGACATTCATGGGCATCATCATAATATCTTAGTAGTTTTCCTGTATTGACATCTGTCAACATAATCGATTTATCTTTGGACGTTGAATACAATGCAGTTCCATCTAAATTAAATTCAATATCCCTGACAGCTTTAGTGTGAACTTCGATAGAATTCAATAGAGTGTTTTCTTCATTTGTGTATTTATATATAAGAACGTCGCCGGTGATTGTTCCAACTGCCAATATATCTTCATCTGGATGAAATGATAGATCAACAACGAAATCTTCTGTTATTATATCTGGTGGATGATTTCTTGGCGTTTTTGTTGCTGCAATTATAGCATTAACAACATCATCCTCTTCATCAGCAATATCATCATTCGACGCAGTTACTTCTTGTCGATCCGAGGAACTGCTAGCATTATTGTCACTATCTGTATCGAATATATCATCAAATGTCATAAATGGTATACCCTCGTCCGAAAATTCTTCGTCGATTTCATCTTCATCGACTGTTACTTCATCAGGTTTAAAGAAATTCTTCCTAAAAATATAAGTGAGCAAATTCGTAAATATGTTAAGACAATATGTTAAGAAGGCAATCCTTTGGTAATAATATCGATAGAAAAAGTTTTTGTGTAATTAAAATAAAAGTAGCTTAAGTTAAGTTTTGTTAAAACCTACCTGTTAGACCTAGAGTGAGGGAGTCAGATGCCGAACAATTTTCATTGAAGTTTTTATACAGAAAAAAAATCTAAATATAATTAACAATATATAACGACGTACTACTTCTACTTACATATTTAAATACGTTTAATGAATCCTTATCCTTATATAAATATTAATTCACTAACATGTGCACGGTATTTCAACTTATTAGAATATTAAAGGATTTCTATTAAAAAAAATAGCAAACGTCAAGACGTCAACTAATTATTACCCAATCTGAATAAAGTTGAATAATTTCTGAAAAATTATCGAAAAATGTGTAAAATTACAGAAAATAGCGATTTTAATATCTCCGAATGATTTTAATATCTCTTTCGTCATCAAATTGAAATAAAAAAAAAAACTTAAAAATTGAGTTAAATGAAGATATCTTCTTAAATGTAAAATAAACACAGAAATATACTCAAAATTATATAAAACTTCTGACTTTGATGGCTTCTAGATATTGTCGGTAATGCAAACATTTTAAACAATTCTTTCTCAGTTAACGGTTCATTTTCTACTCATACAAAACAAATATTATTACATAAAGATCGACATTTAATTAACAGTACAAATTACAGAGTTTAAAAATAATAACATTTACTACCTGGGTATATGGGGGGGGGGGGTTATGGTAAAATTAATGTATCTTAATTAAATCTCTAAAGAGAGAGCTCGCAGCAGTCATTATTTTTAAATTATTCTTGTTGCGAACGCTCTCAAAGAGCATTTCTAATATAAAATGCTGCCAAATAGAAGACTCCTTAATTAAACGGTTACTTTTAATTAAATAATATTTATAGATTCTATGAATAGCCAGCCGGATGCCGGAATTCCTGTCACAAAATGTCATTTACTGTTAAATTTAATTTAATGTTAAAAGTTCATCAGCTAAATACAAAACTAGATAGGAAATGGTATAGTTTAGTATTACAGTTTTGGCTCTAGTTTTTTTTTTTAATTAATTTACTTCTTACTTCACTAGTTGTTGGCATTATTTAATACGTTCCTTGCGATTATTTCTTCCTTCCACTCAGATGTATATATTTTACTCACATTTATTCTTCACTGTAATCATTATTTGATTGGTTTGATGTATTAAGTACAATGCGCTTATGAAAACTGCATTTGCCCTTAAAGAAATAAACAAAGAAAAAAAACATTTTAGTTTAAGCTTCAATTCACTTATTAACCTTAATATAATAAAGGCCCTACTTTACTATGGAATCTACAAGAAAACAGAGAGTGGAACCGACGTCAGAAGAACTATTGCCCAAACAGTTAAGAATGAAGTCAATTCAGTGATTTGTAAAACTGGATTTTCCAATATCCTTGAGTCAGAGATCAGCAGTTCCACTGGCAGACTAAGAGATATGAATTTAACACAATCTGGACAACCATAATTAATCAAAAGCGTAGATTGTTCTATCATAAAATTCTAATCCATTAACGTGACTTTGTTTTGATTGATCTTTCTGTTCAATAAGCCTATACATAATGTGGGGTAAGTTCTGTATTGTATGTAGAGGAAAGGTGTAAATTTGGAATATACGGACGAATAGTTATTGAAAGTAAAAACAAAATACTTACTGTCCTTCTTTAAAATACTCCTTCAGAGTTGTACTAAATTTCTTGGAATATTTAACGAATTCCTTTTTTCTCTGCTCTACCGCCTGCTTGCCGGATGTGCCAGGAATAAAACCGACCACCTCATTAACAGCATCAAGCAGTTTTTTGATGGCACTCGCTATTTCTCTGAAATATTGAACGAAATAAATCAACGGTACATTGATCAACCCAAAAATACGAACTTTATCGTTTCTAAAAACGTTTTTCGATCACTTATTTCATCTGGAATTCTACTCAGTATACGTTTCAGAGATGCCGATTTTTTATTCAACTCTTGGAAGGCATCCTCCGTACGATTCAATCGATACTCAATTACTGAAATGTAATATTTGCATAAATTAAATTGTAAACGATGTTTTCGAAATGTAAATTCACTTACGGTCTGTTTCTGAAGCGCCACCCTGAAGTCTCAGTATGCTCTCATTCATATTAACATTTAAGTCACCCTTTTTCAGAATGCCCACAACAATGTCATAGGAAAGACCAGGATGTGCTTGTTCGGCTTTTGTAAAGGCTGCCCGGAGTGTTTGAGAAGCAGCAACATCACGACGTTCAAGCTGAAAATTTCGAGTTTATTTCAATTTATGTCTTGCCAACGACTTTGTTATTATAAGATTGGGAAAAGCAAAATTAGAAGGCCCAGAAACGGAGCTCATTGTTCTCTTCGACTGAATTCTATTCACTCAGAGAAATCGTTTGGCTGTCATGATGAGAACCAGCTACGTACAGAAAAACACTACTAAGTACCAGCTTTGCACGACAAAATCCGAGCACTCCTCAAAGAAATGAGCTACCGCTTTATTGGTTAACGATTAACCATAAAACTTAAGTACAGAGTATTTTAGTATTCCAGCCCCAAAAATCAAGAGTCTGCCTACGACTTAATTTTAGGGGAAATGAGTCTATAGGTAATTATTAGTGATGTCATTCTTCAACAGATAACATTATATTTGGCACTTTGGCAGCAGTTTATTAAATGAACGAAAATATAATCGATGAAGTGATTAGATTAGGAACTAAACATTTAATATCATTTTAATGTATACGAGTACATAATAAAGTAGGCCACATAGTCAATAGAGCAGGGGGGATGTTCGCCCATTTGATTTTTAATTATAATAGTAATGAATATCATTTTATCGACTACAAAAGAGAAATCACCAACATTTGAAAAATTAAAACTTACTTGAGATAAAATTGGGCGTAAAAGTACGGGCAAAACCAAAGATGAAACTGGAGCTTCCTCTCCCATTGTCATTTCGTACGTATAGCTATTGATTGTACACTTTGATGATTTGGATTACACGTACATTTGAAACGAAGCAATAATTATTGTATTTAATAGGAAAAAACAATAATTATAATTTAATTAAAATATTTAATGCACAAAAAAAAAAAATATATAGAACGCTGACCATATCAAACACATCAACGTCAAATTTTCATATTGCCAACAAGTTTAAAAAATTGCGGCGAATACTACGCAGAAAAATCTATTAACACATAGCTGGCACCATCGTAAACTAAAGGGAAAGGGCATTTGACAATGACATTTTGCCAATGAAACGACAGTTACAGAGCGGCCTTTTGGGAATATCAATATATATATGTTCGTTTTGGAATTGTTATCCAAATTAATGGTAAAATGTACAATTATTTATTTACAATAAATATGAGGCTTACGATAAAGAACGTCCTGAAACAACAACATAACTAACTACTATCGAATTGTTGTCTGTAACTATTTAATATCAAACAAAAAGTATGCAAAAATTTTTATTCATCATAAAAAATATTTGTAATTTTATTAAAATTTATTATGCCTGCATTAGTTACATATTAATATTAACATTTTGTTTGTGGCCAACACGATTTGCTACTCACTATAAATTCATTGCTGACAATGAATTGTTCGATAATCTCTGTCAGAAAACAACACCGAATCTAACCAATTTGCGTAGCTCCAAATGTGATTATATCGATATTATTAGTGAAAATAAATTTATGTATAAGACCCAATATCAACGTGATATATTCGACAATACGGACATAAAATTGGGCGGCGAATACTATCCGGAAGAATGTACAGCCAGTTTTAGTGCAGCAATTTTGGTGCCTTATCGCCAGCGTGAAAAGCAACTGAATAAATTCCTTATTTATATGCATAATTTTTTACGTAAACAAAATATCCACTATCGTATATTTATTGTGGAACAATTCGATCAGAAACCATTTAACCGAGCCAAACTATTGAATATTGGGTCTGTGTATGCCACCAAATTGGATTATCCATGTTTGATACTGCACGATGTTGATTTGATGCCAATGAATTTGGGCCAAATATATGCATGTTCGAATAAACCCCGACACATGTGTGCCAGTCTAGATGAATTTCGATTCAATTTGCCATATGCAGGACTCTTTGGTGGTGCCGTTGCTATTGATGCGGATGTTTTTAATAATATAAATGGCATGTCGAATATGTTTCATGGTTGGGGTGGTGAAGATGATGATTTATATGGACGATTGGAATCGAGAAAAATTGACATATGTCGATTTTCACCGAAATACAGTCAATATGCAATGCTAAAACATACAAAAGAGAAAAAGAACGAAGATCGCTTGATATTTTTGCGAAATGGACCGTTACGATATCATACCGATGGTCTTAATTCATTGGTTTATGTAGAGCAAAGTTATAAATTGCATAAACTCTTTACTCATATTCTAGTCGAAACATAGAGATGTCCAGAAACTTACCTATAGGAACTAAAAAAAAAAAAATATTTAAATAAATGGCAATAACTTCGTTACAGATCGAATCTTAAATAATACCTAATGTTGGATGATACTCTTATGTCAATGCTTTAACATAGTTTTTAATTAAATTAATTAAATATTTTAGAAGCACCAAATAACGCCTTAATGCTGTGAAATTGTTATTCAGAATTTGTTAGTTGAAATAAGATGACGAAATAAAAATAATTAAAAATCAAATATTATATTTGTTTAATTACAAAAATCCCTTCTCTTAAATAGGTTCATGACTCATCTTTTTAACCAAAATATACCGATTAACCCTTTCTTCCGTTAAGGCCTATGTAAAGCAACGGCGGGTCGTGAGAATAATTGATCTCATCTTTATGGACTATTTAAAAAAAAAAAACTTTTGATGAAAGAAAATGGAAAAATTAAAACGCCGAAAAAACGGTCAAGATGTTCGATGAACGATCAATTTTTTTTTTTTCATTTTTCTTCCCTCAAAATAGTGTTTTTTTTTAAATTTATAATGGGATCAATAATTCTCACTGATTGTTGTAAAGGTTATTTATTGAATTATTGGGATGGCCGTTACGTTTTCCCCTTTCAGTCATTTTAATGTATCGAATTATACGCCTGATCTTGAAAGTATAAATTTTTTTTTGATTTAAATCGATGGCGTAAAGAAAATTAACCAATCAAAATACTTGCGTTTCTGGATCTTGGGTCGGGCTTATCCATTTAATACAGCGAGAACGCATGTAGATAGACGCAGTCTAAGTGTTCTTATTGATGCGGACTCGTCTAGTTGCAAGACTGATTCTATTTTAAATGTTTACGCCTAGTCTCTATTGATCTGTCATTTGTTCGATTGAAACAGACCTTTTAATGATCTTACTGTGGTATTATTTATTTTCTTCGTGAATCATAAGTGAAAATAAAACATTCATAAAAATTAAAATTCATCCGCTTAACTCTGCTATACAATTGTGTCGGGTCATCTTACCGCCAGCTAGAAAATGATGAACTAAAAAACAAAAAACCCAATTATGTTTAATTACTGAAGATAAATAATCTTTTGCTTACCCCCCACTAAATGCTGGTTTTGCACTGTTCGAATTTAAATTCTGTGCGATATTCCCAAATGTCATTCCACTCTCTGACGATCCCAAAGATTCGAATAATGAATTTTTCGGTGGATTTGTGGCAAACGTATTCATTTGTGGTGGACTAACATTAGCAAATGTACCGAAACCAGTTTTTGGTGTGCCAAATGTTGGCGCTGCACCAAATGCCGGTATACTACCGAATATTGGAGCATTCGCACCAAATGACGGTTGTGGTGATCCGAAATTACTGGGCGGAGCACCGAAACCGGTTTGTGATATGGATGGACCACCTTGAAGAAATGAACCACTAGCACCACCACCACCACCGCCAAATGGTGATGAGTTAGCGCCACTGCCGAATGCAGACGGTGGCAAAATCGATTGATTAAAACTAAAATCGCTCGATGGCGCCGCGTTCATACTGCCACCAAAGATGGAGTTCGCTTGCGTATTGGCAGCACCACCAAATGCCGATGTACCACCAAAAATAGACGATCCCGCTGACGGTGTTGTTTGATTAAATATGCTGGCGCCAGTTGCCGTTGTGGCACTATTGCTTTGTTGATCGAATGATGCATTGCCACCAAATATCGACGTGGTATCGGATTTTGGTGCACCAAATACCGAACCGGTACCACCAAAGAGGCTTGGCGATTTTTGTTGAGTATTTCCGCCAAATATGGATGTTGACGTTGTGCCAAAGACGCTGCTTGTCGACGAAACTGGACTTGCAAAAATGTTAGCCGAATCATTATTTGAAATACTGAATGGTGATGAGGCGCCAAAATTTAATGCACCCAAATCATCGGTAGCCGATGTCTCACCGAACATATTCATTGTTTGAGAATTCGACGATGGCTTTGATACAGATGATGGTGTTTGAGAGGCAAATGCAGAAAATGGTGACGCTACCGATGTTACAGAAGCTGTCGTTGTCGTTGTTGTTGTTGTCGGAGCAGTAGAGGACAGAGCATTAAATCGATTGAATGGACATGGCTCAGTGGATGATGTCGTCGTTGACGGTTCAGTTATTGGAGATGAAAATGATAATATTCCAAATAGGTTATCTCCAGCTGGTGCTAATTATTAAAATGATTAAAAACAACCCTATTGACTGATGGCATAAGAACACTTACAGGAAAGGCCTTCGGATACATTTGGTTTACATGTAGCTAAACTGTCCAGGATAAAATCTGGGATTTTGGCCTTGGACGGTTCAGTAAACGACAGAAAACTAAAACTTTTTGTAACAAATTAATTGAAAAACTTACACATTGTTGAGAAATTACCTATTGGATGGGGATGATATCGGTTTCGGCTCGGCTGTTGAGATTGCTTCTATTGTCGTAGCGTTACTTGGCGTTACAGTTACTAAAATTTGATAAACACCAATTCATTTCAAAAATAATACAAATTTAATCAAGTGTCAAATCCCTTCCCTCCTTCAAATGATGAACATTTTCTGTAAAAATAGTGCGAACCAGCAGCTTTTCTCCAAACGTCAGACCGGCCCATGATAATAATTAATAGAAGAATACAACTTCAATGGAAGCACTAGAAGCATTTCTAGAGACCTACCCTCTCCATTTACAATATAATAGCTATCGGAGAGTCAGTGTGGATTAGATGAAAAAATTGCATCAGCCAGCAGATTTTTAATCGAGTAGTTGCGATATTCCTATTCCTGAGAAATGAAATTCAGTTTTTTTGGGAGAGATTTCAATGAGAAGAGAATAACCCGATTCTGGCGATGTCTTAAAGAAAATTTACAAATTCTTCCTGGATTTACTTGGGAATCTACTGTAAAATCCATGTCCAAAATAAATTTTTTTATTGGTGAAGGACAGGAGATAATTGAATCAAAGATCAAGATCGTCGACATCTTTGTATTAGAAAGTTTTCCATTTATTAGCTGAAAATAAAATGTTACCTGATGTCGTTGTTGTTGTTGTTGTTGTTGCTGCGATTGTCATTGTTGACGGTACTCCTCCAAGGGAAAAGGTAAACTGATTTGACGAATTGATATTACTCACTGAAACATTCGGTGGTGGTGCATTTGATGACGCATTTGGCGGTACACTTGATATCGTTGAAAACGAATTCGTTTCTCCTTTTCCGGAGAAATTTAGATTAAACCCGGAGAAAAATGGTGGAGCCGCACTACTGGACGATGACGTAAATGGCGATGACGCATTGGTTTGTGTCGGCGACTTTTGAGATTTAGCCATTGAATCCAATTCCTGGACAGATTTTGTTTGAAATAATGGCGATTTGGTTGCGTTGCTCGACACATTTTCTTTGTCAACGATTGGTTTTGGCTTCTCTATCGGTTGTGGTGCCGATTTCGTTATTGTCAACGAATCGGGATTGCCAAATTTTAACGCAAGCGGTTTGTCCATGTGAATTTGATCTTGTGCTTGTGATGAAAATGGAATAGGAGATGGCGTCGTGGCTCCAAATGAAATTGTTTTTGTCGTTCCTGCTGTCGGCATAGATGAAATTGCTGTATTGAAGAAAGCCGTTGGCGGTGGTGCACTTGTGGTTTGTGCGGCCGTTTTAGACGATTGCGAATTAAATGTAAATGTGGTCATTTTGACGGCATCATTGGAAATATCGCCACCAAATAAATTTGTTGCCGGCCGATACGTTGTAGCTGCTGATAATGGTGTCGTTTGTTCGGAACCAATTTTACCACCAATAAACGCTGATGGTACATTTGATATGTCTTGGACAAAAAAATCGGCTGCACTTAATTCGTCATTTTTGACGGATGATGGTGGTGGATACGATTTTATATTCATTTTGGCTGTAAAAATGTTTTCACTGCCAAATGGTTTTGTATCTGATTTTGTTACGGTAAATCCAGCAGGCGGTGGGAAAAATTTACTTTTGTGGTCAATTGTTTTGCTTTTGTTCATCATAAATGGTTCATTGGCCGATGGTGATTTTGTGGAGATAGTCGTAGGTTGATTTGTTGAGGATTTTTTTGTCATGTTCGATTGAAATTTCTCAGTGTCAACGGAAACTTGCGGTTTGGATTTATTTGTGGCAATATCTTGATCGATTTTTTTCTGTTGTGCCAGCTTTGCGTATTCCGAACGTTTTTCCATAACCACTTCGGAATTTAAACCTTTTCGAATTGGACGCTGTGGTTTTATCACTGGTATTGTGGTTCGATTTTTTAGCAAATGTCTAAGTGAGACCAATTTTCCGTGGGACAAACATTCCGATTCAGATTTTATTTGATCGGCCAGTGTTAACGAAAATATCGAATCGGTCAATGATTTAATGTTGACATCTTGTTTTTTCGATGATTTGCTCTGCCAATCCGGACAACCCATCACTGATTTAATGTAATTTATGTTGATCTTTTGTTTATTTAAGATTTCACGTTGCTTGAATAATGTTTGATAGATGTTCTCTAAACTCGGCACATGCATTTTGGATCTAAAAAAAAAATCGAAAGACAAAAACGTTTAGATACTTAAAAATTATTTATTTAATTCTATGGGCCTTCTTTTTAAATCCTTTATTTTAACTTCATTTTTGTGTGTTTGTTTGTGTGTGGGCAAATCTTGCAACGGCTGATTAATGCACTTCCCATCATCCAATCAAGATGAAACTTGGCACAGACTCATTGCCATTGACAATGCATTATATCAAATTTTAAGCACCTCCACCCCCTCCCCCACCCCAAAATCAACAAATGGCTAATTTATCCACTTTTTGACATCCAATCAAGATAAAACTTCGCACATAGATTCGTAATTTTGGGGACTCCAGTACTATCGCCAAGCTTTTTTTGTTTGGTTTTCAGTTTGTTACAAAATTTAATAGGCTTTGAATGATGATATTTTAGAATGTTATAGACAATTAAAAGACTAAATATGAACTTGTTTAGCCCATCTCTCTCCCCACTACTAAGTTTGCTCATTGATGTCAATTACCTTCGATTTTGTTGAATAACATTTTGGTATGTCGACCAGTAAGCATCAATTTGCTTATTAATAAGCTGAAATCGATTCTCATTTACGGCCACCATAGTTTCAAGTTTTATTAATTGTCTTCGATTTGTCTGACTCATCGCAATGCCATCTTGAAGTTTGGAGTAACTACCGACGGAAACAACGTTATTTACATTACAAATTAAATAAATCTAAACAATGTACTTACTTCGAATCGTTCAACGTTAAATGTTTACTTTTCGCCTCGGTCACCATTAGAAAGGCTTCATTGAACGATAATCTTAACGATTGTATTTCTGACGTTAGTGCATCCGTACTTTCAACAGCTTGATTGATGATATCCTGTAGTTTGTTTAGTTTTCGATGTAAATGAACAAATTCATTTTTCGATTCCAAATTAATGTCCAGATTTTTTGATCGTATTAGAAGATTCTTTAGAAGAATCTCGAACGATAGTATTTCTTCGGCAATAATTTTTTTGATAATCATATTACTCTCCTCATCGCTTATGTCGCAATTTTTGATTGAGGATAATTGAGTGCTAAATGGAAATGATAAATCGTTAATAAAAATGAAAATGAACAGTGGTCTAAATATCGATTCCTGTAAAATACTAGTCATAGTTATTATAACACATAGACCACAAATGCCGTGTGAGGATTCCTCAAAATCTGATTAAACGTTGTTTCTTTAATGTAGAAGCAAAACCTCTTGTATCGTTTCAGATGAGTCGATTCTTCCTTAGTATCATATTTTTCTCATCGGATCGGGATCAGCCTAACTTTCATTTTACATTTGTGTACTTTCTTTGTTTAGACAATATTTTCTGGTTCTAGCGACGAGATATTAAATGGGATTCTAAGCTTTTTCATGAACACTAAATAAAATAGGAGATCTAAGAAATTGTTAGAATTCTTTATAGAATGATCTTAACGATCAGTACGTAGAACTGATAGCTTTGACACACATCTCTTAAAGTCTGTCTACAGTTAGAATAGGAACAAATTAACTTATCATATTCATACCTGGATTGGAATTTATTTGCTTCAGCGGTTGGCATCGAATATGTTGGCTTTACTGTTATAAACGGTTTGGATTGTTCGGTTTGGTTAATCGGTTTGGATAAACGATTTACATTACCGGCTTGATTATCGATGCCAGTTGCAGTTATTGTTGGAGCAAGAGGCATTATCGGTTGTACAGACAATGGCGGACCTCCAAATGGTATAGTTGGCGTAGATGAAGCCAGAGTAGTTGAAATGCCAAATAATGGTTTATCGGTATTACCAGATGTTAATTTGCCATCCAAAAATGGAGCAGATTTTGGCCATTCTTGGTCAATTGGTGATTGTTGTTGCTGTTGTTGTTGTTGTTGTCCGAATGAAGCAAATCCCTGACGATTTTGTGTTGTATTTGTTGGTAATAACGGTTGATTTCCACCAAATAAAACATTTGCTGGAGCGCCAAATGTTGTTGTTGTACCCGATTTAGTCAAATCGTTTAAATTGTCAAATAATTTGTTTGTTATTGGTGATTGAATCGTTCCCATAATCGGATTGAAACTCGCATTTGATGGTGAAGCTTGTTCGATTGGTTTTACCTTAAATTCTGCGTCTTCAAATTAAGATAAAATAAATTAAAACTTAAGTCATTTGAATTTTTTCTAGTACCTAATGAACAAAATTGATTCAAACCAGCCATATCAGAATTAATTGTTTTTGGCGGCGAACACAATGGCGGACAATTAGCAGACACATTTATTAAATTAAATGTTACCAAAGAACCATGCGACGATAATATATGAATCATTGGCATTGTTGGTAATTTCGATTCGCCCATAATTAATTGATGTGTACATCCAGTTTCTAGGGATAGCCCAACCGGTGAGGTTTCTTGTTTTTCATCTGTCAGTGGTAGTTCAGCACGTGCTTCATCTAACATACTGTATTGCTTCCATAATGGAATTTCGGTAGTTTCGCTGGTTCCCAATACGCCAATTTCCATACTATTTGCAGAACCAACTAAGAGAAGGTTCCTTGGAAAAGAAATTCTTTATTAGTTCTATAAATTTATGGAATCATCTATAAACTTTACCATGGCAAAATGTGTGTCAAATATACTTGAGGTTTTCTTGGACCGGGCTGACTATAACAAATGTCATCGTAGTTTATATAGGCTGGAGGCACATTTTTTGGTGCATTTATAATAAACAAAGCTAAAAGAAAATTTGTTTAAAATGATTCATTGTATAGAAATGGATCGAATTTACCTGGACATGCTTCCGTCTGTCGAGGAAGAAAAACAGCAGCAAATTGATACGTTGATAGCCATTGTATTGCTATTACATCAAATGTTGTTTGATAAAGACGTACAATGCACGGTATTGTTTTAGCTAATTTCAATTCTGGCGTGTATTGTGCGAGTTTTCCATCTGGAAATCCCACAACGATTTGTTTACCTTTAGGACTCCAACAGGCACATCTGAAATACATTTTTTTTTTAAATTTTAACAATTTTAACACATTTCTACGAAGAATTTCATTTACTTGGCTTGTTCCGCCTGTTCTAATTTAAAAACATCAAAGGCACCATTCTTTATATTATAAACGGACAGAGATCCTCTATCAAAACAAACCGCAAAAATGTTTGTTAATTTTGGATTCCACATTAGCTGCGTTGGCCTTTCATTAGCCGTAAGATTAATTCTCATAAATTCACCGACTTTCTGAAAAAACGAAAAATAATCTGTACTAAAGTAGGAACAAGAAAAATGGGTATTATACAGCTGATAAAAATGTTCCAACTTGATAGATCAGTATACAGTATAGACCATTCTGGAGAACAGTAACGGCAAGATATTCATGATCACAACTTAATGTAATGTTATTTGGAGGACCACTTAACGATATCGATCTAGCTACGGCCCCTTTGTCTTCTTTGTTGTCAACAATACTGCCAAGGGTGAGTACTGTTCAAGAAATTATGTAAATATATTTTGGAAAAAAATATTAAATTATTTTGTCTACCTACCCCTCAATTCGGCTGGAGCCACACACCCAACAATCACAAGACCATAAGAACTGGCTGTTGCCAATAAATTGTAACGATTATTTGTATCGATTATCTCTTTAAAAACTTTAAATTTATTTTGAAATTTAAATTGAACATCCTAAAAGGAAAAGAATGAAACATAACCACAAATTTTAGAAAAATTTAAGAACAAAATATTTTACCGTCGTATCAACACATTCAGGAGATGAAAGAGCCATTTAGTGTTGTATGTTTTGTTTATTTGATAATATTTGCAAAATTACTTAAATTTAAAAATAATTAACTCAAAATAATTTGGAATATGCACTCTTTTATACGCTTTTTATTAATGGTGTTATTTGGGTATTTGGGATTTTATATCCAAGTACTAACACTAACAACGAACAGTATTCAAAGTTACTATTTAAGGATTAAATACGGATTTACAGATAACAATTATCAGCAATTCTTAATAAGAAAACTTGGGGAAAATAATTTATTTTATTTTGATTTGTGAAAACAGTAACAGCCTTCTCGTTCCAACATACTAATTATTTCGATGTATATGTCCTTCTCTAAAATGTCCAAGTTTATACTGAACTTCATGTCTAATTTAATAAAATAAAACTGTTACAAAAATTCGTTACAGTTTGAACATTTTTTAAAAAAAAATCGAGGGTTTACTCTAAAACAATAGAAATTTCACCCGGAAAAGAAAATTTTGTATATTCAATTAAAAAAAACGTATTTGTCAGTGTTTTTTCAACATCAAGTATGTAGAAAATTAAATTAAAAAAGGGCGCTACCAAAAGTATCGAACTTGTACATCACTAATCAATGAGTTTCGCATATGGGCCAGTTCAATTTGGTAAAATTTGTGCCCGGTTCATGTTTAAAATGATATGTTGGCAGTACTATACAATTTTGAGCAACTAGCTTGCTTCACAAAATTTGTACAATATGGCCGCCCGCCATTTGTTATTTTGACTTTTCGTTATGTTAAAATTTATAAAAATGTGCAGTAAAACTAAATTATTTTATATAATTATCTAAACAGTTTTAATTATCCATAAAGTAAGTTATTTTCATTTGTAAATTGTTCAATTAAGGCAATATTTTGTCAATTTATTATTTAAAATGCCGGCGTTGAGTTCTCATAGAGGCGTAGTCCGCCTATTTGAAGAAGAATTATTTTTATTTTGCATTACATTTTATTTCGTTCCTTCGATTTAATGGTAAGCATGTTTATCTATTCTTTTGAAAATCTAGTTAAATATAGATAATTGGGATACTTCCTAGAACTTTAAATTGCATGTAAAACGCTTCAGGTATGTTCGTTCGATGTTCGATGGCTTTTTGGTTTATTAATCGACAAAGAATCAGAAATTAGATCATAGGTGTATGGTAGACTGGTTAATAATATATTCATAAGCAAAGGTATTAAAAGAGTGAATCATAAATTTATTTGAAAATTGTTTCATATACAAAAGTTTTATAATTTTTTGACTTCATACAATACACAGGTAAATTGTTTTTGTAATACCGACCCAAACGTGACGACTACTAAACAATGAAAATAATTTAAAAAAAACACTCTTTTTTAATTAGTTTTTTTTTCTATATTTTAGTCGTAGCCGTAGATTGTTTTAAAAATGGTAAAAGCTGCAAATGAGGCATTTAGAAACAAAGTACAGTACCTAAACAATCAACGGTCGCTTAACTGATGAGGTCTTTGACATCTAGTATTGATTAACTCTATTTTTGTTATTTAAATTCATATAACTATATCTGACCATTAATTCGATATTCATTAAATATTCAAAAGAGAACGGCATTAAAATGTGTGCAGTTCCTCTTAAATTTTTTTGTAAGAGTGGTAAAAATCATCATCAGGCCTTACGATTCTTAAATCATCAACAAAACATCTTAATGAGAGATCTGAAATTTTAATACAAAAGCCGTTCTCTAGATTCTCGACTAGATTGATAAAAGTGCTCGTGACTATCTTGATAGGGTACCGTTTTCAACACATTTGGAATTCTCTTTCCAAGTTTACACTTTCCAGAAAGGATTCTTTGATTTGATTAACTTTTTGTACATCTTTCCTCTATTCTATTTTTAAACCAAATCCTGGAACAGTAGAAGTGTTAATCAATCCGAAAAATCGATACAAAATATTCCGAAATCTATTTTTAAAAAAAATCATTATCATCATTTTGCTCAATGATAACTGATATCTTACAACTTACAGTCTGTGATTGTGTATGTTTGTGTGTGTATGTGCATGTGTGTAAATGTGGGATGTAAAATATTTCTTATCATTTTGCACATTCAAATTTATACAATTTTTGTTTTGTCGGCTTTTGTCGAATAGAGCATATGTAATCTTAATCGGAAAAGTAAATGTTGTTTCTGCAGTAATATCATTTAATCTACTACTAAACAATTAGCTATACTGCTGCCTTACTTACATATATTATTTGTAGATATAGAGTATCTATGTACATTGTGGGTTAAATATTAGATTTAGTTTTTATTATTAATTTAAATAAAGTCATAAAATTCATATAAAACATAGAAATTCAATTTTGTACTAAATTTGAATAGTCATTCTGATTTGTCTAGTCATTCTAATGTTAAATGATCTGTGAGATGTGAATTTTAAGTGTCAGTCTCTATAGCTAATGAATGGATAAAGGAAAGAAAAAAAAATTATAAGAGAGGAGTGGGGTGAGTTAAAACATTAACCTCTTTGATTCTTTGGAAGTTCGATCAGGACACAACATTTCCTAAAGGAATTTTCTTCAAAAGAACATTTTTTTAAAAATCATTTGGTTTATTTCTTGTCAGTGTGATGTCTCATCTGACAGAGGGTGGTTCACATTCAACTTTAAATTGTAGAATGAGATGATTAGTAAATGGTATGAGAGTTTAAAAAATTAATATTGGCATAGAATTCTTATATTTACCTCTAATCAATCTAAAAAATGTCAATTAAAGTTTACTCACTCAAAAGATACTAAGATAATTACTTCTCCAATTGGCCGAAATTGAACACCTGTAGATAAAATGTTCCGTATTTTAATTATATAAAGAACATATCACGACTCTGTTAGGTTAGCTATTATAATGGATGTGCGGTTCTTAATTTGGCGTCCTCACCCAAAATACAGACATATAATTATATTTTAGTTAGTTAATTATGACATGAAAGTTCTGTACTTTCCCATTGTGCTTTTATGGAAGGATGCCTTCCATTAAATGTTTGCAAAATTCGTTTTTGTTTTAAAGAAACGGTAGAGAATTTGTAGTAATTTAATTTTAATTTTTTATTTTAGGTGATTTCAAATATTTTGGCAGCTTAAATAAATCAATTGAGAATGATTCAGTTAACCGTAGCGGCATCGATTTATTAGCAATTATTAATTCAACGTTTGGTGAACAAAGAGGTAAATTAATCCAAGAGAAACAAATTATGTAATGGACCAAGTGCCAAATAATTTTTAAGTTAATATTGCCTAGTCAGTCGCATAAAGAAATATATTCCAAATTTGACATATTTTAAAATACATCTTAACACGGATTACCATAAATTTTAACACCAAAACGCAATATTTTGATGTGATGACATTGTATTCATTCTAATACTATACAGTAAAAAGAGAACAAATAAAAATGGGTAACAAAAATTCTTGTTGCTCATATTCGAGTCCGCCGCCAACTCGAAAATCAAAAGAACCATCTGTATTCGAAGTACACCTTACCGAAGGTGATCAATCAACAAATAACCTACAGCATATATCTGAAAGAGAGGCTGGCGACGGTGATGCCGATCCATCATGTCATCCATCGGCAGCCACAATGTTTCTGGAACGTTCAAAGCAATCCTTTGAAAATGGCATGACGAGAAAAAAATCTCAACACCAAATAGCCCCACAAGGTGGCTTGAAAAAAAGTAGTTCATGTTCAACAATATACTTAGACGATAGTACTGTGTCCCAGCCAAACTTAAAGAATACCGTCAAATGTGTGTCACTTGCGATTTACTATCATATTAAAAATCGTCAATCAGAACGTCGCATTGATATATTCGATGAACGTTTACATCCATTGACTAGAGATTCGGTACCCGATGATTATGATCAACACAATCCCGAACATCGACAAATCTATAAGTTTGTCCGAACGCTATTCAATGCGGCACAATTAACGGCCGAATGTGCCATTATAACATTAGTCTATTTAGAACGGTTACTTACATATGCCGAATTAGATATTGCCGCATGCAATTGGAAACGTATTGTATTGGGTGCCATACTTTTAGCCAGTAAAGTGTGGGACGATCAAGCCGTATGGAATGTCGATTATTGCCAAATTTTAAAAGATATAACCGTTGAGGATATGAATGAATTAGAACGTCAATTTTTAGAGTTACTACAATTTAACATAAATGTACCGTCCTCCGTTTATGCAAAATATTATTTTGATTTACGTTCATTGGCCGAAGCGAATGATTTATCATTTCCAACGGAACCACTGTCAAAGGAACGGGCCCAAAAGTTGGAGGCAATGTCACGTGTTATGCAGGATAAGGTGACAGCTGAAGCTTTAAAAAATGGCATTAAAAAATGGTCGTCTATGGATAATATTAGTCAAGGTGGACCGAGACGAAGTGTGGCCATTTTGTCGTGATTTTGTTTTGTAAAAATTTTTATATTTATCGAACATCGAAAGTTTAAATATTAAAAAAAAAAAAAAAAATGTGATTTATTTAGAGATGACAGGAAATCCGAAAATGTACATAATTTGTTTTTTTGTTTTTGTAAAAATATGAGTGTTTTAATCGAGTGAATATAGAACAAAAATGGCGATAAAATGTCATTGTATAGTACATATATTATGATTTTATGAAATAATGTTTATAATAACAGTGTAGACTGTAGAGTAGGTAGTACTTTGTAAAAAAAAAAAATTAAAATATTTTTACGCCGTAGTTTTACAAAAAAAAAAAAAAAAAATTATACTAAATAACTAACAATGTATTTTGATACATTTATCATTCACACAGTCTTAATATTAATAATAATAATAATAAAAATAATAATAATAAATAATCATATTAAATTCATTTTTATAAATCGAGACCGTATATTTGCCACTTTTTAATATAACGTAAGTTAAAAAAAATATTCACGCAAAAATTTTATAAAAAAAACGCAGACTAAAAATATTCAATTTTTTTTTCTTAAATTTTTTTTTTTTTTTCAAAGAAAATTGTTTTTATCTTACACTTGGGCTGTAATAAAATAAAAATAGTAAACTACCAAATTTTGTAGATTTTATTTTTGGTGATACTTTACTACAATGGAAAATGGTCTGCGTATCCGTCTAGACCTATAGACTAGAATTTCTCAATCTACTGTTATTTGGTAGGTATGACAAATCATAATTTTGTTTGAAAGTTGCGACAATACAAACAATTCTAAATTATAAGAATAATGCAATTTTTTCTAAACTATAATTATAGAAAAGTTTGGTAGTGCTACGTAAAGCTTTAAGAAGGCGGGGTAAAAACAAACTTATGCAATATTCGTGATTCTATCAGTCATTCAGATGGGTTAGAAGCAAATACAGGTGATGCTAGTCAATATTTTTACCTGAAAACACTTTATACTTGCCGATTTTCATGGAAACTTAATGATGGTAAATATTCTATTTACTTCCACTCAAAAGTTATAGAGTGATCGGTCGAATACGTCAACTTTATCAAATATGTTCATAGTGCCTTAAGTGCTTTTAAGCCAAAAATAAGTTTACAATAGAATCGACTTCTATATCGTCCAATCTTTTATTTCGCCCTTACTGGATTTTTTTTTAGCGAATTATTAAAAACTAAACGGCTTTTAAATAATTTGATTATTTTACATTTTATATTTGTAATTGTAATTGCTTAAATACTTGTTTCCCATAAAAACCTTTGAAATCAATAGAATTTTTAAATCACAAAGTTTTATTTATGTAATCATTGCGATTTTCTACTTTTCTTCAAGACTGGTCGAAATATTAATACTGCTTTACTGAAAACTTGCAATTTTGCAATTAAGCCACTATTACATGTGGCCACAGACATTTTCATAGAATAATTGTAAACCCCAACCGATTTTTAAGAATAAATGTGGGCTCGAAATAATTACAAAAAAGAGAGAGAGAGAGATGGGTAATTAAAATGCTAAACTTCGATTTTGAGGGTGATTGTCTTAATTTTTTTTTATTTACAAAACATATTCAAAATTCAGAAGAGATATTTACCTTTTACAATGATTTTTAAAATCTTTATTTTTATAAAAACTTGATTTTCTTTATGATTACCTGCCATTTTTTTTCTACATAGAATAAGTGCATAAGATCAGTGTATTAGAACCAAAAAGAAAAGAATATAAGAAGATATCATAACATAACTGTCTTGGAATAAAATACGCACACAACGTCAGGTGTAGCAGTATGGAATGAAGAAGAATTCGCCATTTTCATTGATACCAAAAAGGCTGATAGGGGCAAACTGACGATTTTGCTCTCTTAGAGACTTTCAACAGAGATTTTAGCGCCATTATTTTTATCGAATTTTATGCGCCCATGTTTTTTTCTTCGTTTTTAATTATTATTCGATTTCTAACTAATTTTTAACTGTTCTAATGAATTATTACAATAATTTATAAATTTGTAGGTTTCCAAAACAAGCAGATCTAGATAAAGCATTTATTAGGCTCTAATATTTTTAATTCAATTCAAAACAATATGTTTGAAACTTCTGCTATACACAGAATTATTTTTTATTAATTATTAAGGCTTTTCGTGCATATAATCCATCCAATGATAATTTTGTCCTACCTCTGCACAACCTTTCAAGCCCTTCTCTCCCAAGAGAGCTAACGGCGACCATTTTCTTTGACACTGAATCATACTGTACTTTTTGATCGTACTCAATGATTCAATAAAATAAGCATAAGTAAAAAAAAACCACCTAATTATGTACGTAAATCTATAAATATCATCGCTATGTAGTGGTTTTTTCTATAAAAGCCTACATATCATTCCTCGAATAGATAGAGTACGCAAATCTTCGGCAATGTTTTAAAGGATATTTTGACAAACACAAAACACGAAAGTTTCATATGCCAAGGATACGAAAATAGATGCGTTCCTACATTCATTTCAATTAAACACGAGATTTAAATTTTACACAAATTACTATTTATTTCGCACTTCAAATACAGAAAATATATACAGAAAAGTTAGATAAATATTTTGTATTTTATTTTTATTTTTTTGTTTTTTTGTTTTTTTTTTTTTGTGAGTGTAAATATAGAATAAATTTAGATATGATTTTATATGTATTCATTAAATAAATTTATGCACTATAGGTATGTATGTATGTAGGTAATCTATTTTTGTCTACTTTTTCTTTTTTTATTTCTTTATTCAATATTGATTTGCTTACAAGTATTTATTATTTATTTAATTTATAAATTTCAGTTGAGATAAACCCAAATCATTTTATTATAAAATGATAAATTTTTGAATAACTTTCTTATTTCATATATGTATAGAGCTTAATGTTGAGCCAGTTAAAAATTAGATACAAATTTTGGTTTAATTTTTGCTTCCATAGACATAAAATGGCTATACAAAAATAATATACCTAACAAATATTTTATTTTTTTCTATAAAAATTATTTTTGCTAAGTTCCTCACTGTGCAAATTGTTAAACTAATTTAATTAAATACGCGATACTAAAATTAAATATCGTTTCAAAATATTTATTGACTCAATTTATGATAATTTCCAAATTGTAGTAACTTTTTTATTTTTTTTTTTTTAAATTTAAATTTGAAAATTTACGCGAACGCCATTATCTACCCCGTTTTACATAAAGAACTGAACAATTTTCGAATCCATCATTAATTTTTATCTAGTCGAGACGCGTGCTACTAAAACGGTACCTATATTTAAGGATTTAGTTTAGAACTTTTCAGTCTATTTTAGCTAAATCCTTATGTCCACAAAACAAATATTACATAAGTGTTCCCATATCATTTTCCCTAGTAACGAGGTTTCAGTGTCACAACAATTTTAGATTTCAACGATCCAATACTTCATAGTCCTTCAATCGGATTGCACCTTCTGATGAAGTCCAGCGGTGAACGAACGTGCATATCTTATATGAAGAGATGCAAATCGGTTTTAAAATCGAACAAAAAATACACTGAATCTCTCATATTTTGGCGAACCAAATCGAAGCAAAACTTTTGTGTATTCTTGTAGTAGTGGCAGTAGTAGTAGTAGTAGTAGTAGAAGAATCGGACATATCTCAAAAATTGCTGAAATCGAGATTTTCCTAGCAATTTGTTCACATATTTATTCTACGTAACCTCACAAAATTCGTTTATTTTTTGCTAAATTATATCGTCGGTGTCAATGCATTAGTACGTAGCTACATGTTTGCTAATTTTACAGGAGAACGAAAAAACGAATGACGAAAACACATATCAATATGTAAAATGAATGAATAAAATTAAATTTTTTGAATTTCTTCGATAGCATCAAAATTTGGGGGACAAGAAGAATACCTGTCCGAATAATGAAAAAAGACGTTTTTTGTTGTAGTTACGTAATAATGCATTGACACCGACGATATGTCGACAATTTTCACGCTTTTATATTTGATTCGATGCTCTTATATGCTCTAAATAGAAATATTAAACAGTTTTTTCGCTTTCCTGAAAAGATTATAAAAATGAGATACGTCCGACTCAAAATTGGGGAGCGATATTCAATCTATGGTCTTCATTAAATTTTACCATCTTTGAGATTTAATAGAATGAAAAATTCACCCTTCTTATTATACACAACCAATTAATTTTTGGGAGCAATAAAAAAGTTACTATATTTTCTGAAAATATAATAAAATACATTTTCTTAAAAATATATCTAATTGTTTTGTTAGATTTGTTTTTTTTTTCTTTTTTTTTGTATTAAAATTCTACTTTTATAAAGCTATGATCCCAATGTCAGCTGATAATGGTACCTTACTGCTAAGCTACGTTACCATTGCTCAATTTTGCGTTGCTATTAAATACTAACTGATATTGAATCAACATTATTTATTAATATAATTTTAATTTAAAAGCTTCAACATTTTTCTCTCTCATTTTGTTGTTGTTGTTGTTGTTGTTATTATTGTTTTTCAGTTTTTAAAAGTAAATTGTTAAGTCTTATACATTATGTATTACTTTTTTTTTTATACACATTTTATGTTTTCATCGATCAAATTCACCAGAGCAATGGTAAACTTAAAAGACTGGTCCCTTAATCAGACATAAACTTTAAATAAAAAAGATAAATTTAACAAAAATTCAACAAGACATATACATTTAGGTTTTTTTTTTTTTTTTTTTTTTTTTTTTTTTCTTTTCTTTTTCTTTTTTGTTTAATGCATGTAATTACCTATAATAATGTACATTTATGTTTTATTTCATTTTTCTTTTTATAAAAGTTATAGACTTTATGAATATAATATTTGGTTTGGTTTATACATAGATTATCTTTAATTAAAAGTCTGCTCCTTTTTGTGCTGATTTTTTTCTTTTTTTTTTCTTTTCTTTAGTTGTGTTCTATACATATGTATGTATGTATGGTAAATAAATAATCGCTTGTTTTATTATTTTCTCTAATTATTATTATTATTTTATTTATATATTTTTGTCGGAGAAATTTAATTTAAATTTTTTTAAAAATAGTACATTTTAAAGACGCTAAATGGAATGATTTGTTTATTTACGGAAAAGATTGGGAAATCTATTTTGGATTGGGCAAACAAAGAAAAAAAAACAAAATTTTTGATTTCAAAAAAATTAGAAGGAAGCGAAAAGTGTTGATATTTTAACTAGTGGTAAATGAATATAAAATTTGTTGTTTGAAAAATTTAACATCTAAGATTAGGCCACGAAAAATCCGCCATTTTAGTGAAAGAAAATTGCCAAAAAATTGGATTGTATTTTTAGTAGTTACTATGTATTTATAGATATAGAAGGCCCTTGTTTTGTTTAAAAAAGAAACTTTCATTTTATTCCACAGATAGTCGTTTAAAATATTTTTGCCTATAAAGGGATGTAGGCTAATAAATTAAAGTAATGGGAATTTTGACGTTTTTTACCATACAATTTAAACGAACAAAAAGAATGCTCTGAGTGAAAAATTATAGAAAAATTAACCTCTAGTTTGGTATATCTTATTAAAGTTAGAAATTAGGGTTGTCCAAGATATTAACTACTCAATAATTGGTATTTTTTATTTTGCTTATTAAATGGTGGATATTAGTATTTCTAAAATCAGAATTTGATTTTACAAACTTAATTAAATACGTCGTAAATGATTTTTGATATTAAAAGTACGAAGTCAGGGCTTGAAATATAACCGAGATGTAAATATAACTGAGAGTAAAAAAAAAAACATTTTTTAAACATTCATGGAATGTAGTTGTTGAACTGCCACCTATCTAGGGTATACACAGTCAGTAAAACTCGGGAGACTCCTGTCAGCTGGTCAGTGGACATGGACGGACATGTGAATTAAATACGGTAAACGGAACCAGGCATAGAGATAGATCGAGAGTACTGTAGGATCGTGGTGATGGAGAGCCTATTAAATATTAAAAATCGGGATACCAAACTGAAGAATGCAGGAATTGCAACATGACTATTGCAGTAAAACGGATAAAGGAAGGCCAAGACTACTTGTCTATTACTCACGAAAACAATAGCTGACTGTTCAAAAACTCAACATAAAATACCGAAATACAATGCAATTTCTTACAAAAACTGGCTTGGATATGAAGTCGGCTGCGACATCTATTCTGCGTCGATATTTCTGCGTGGAATTAAAAAAATTTTCAAAATAGAGCTGTCCCAATGTATTGGACTTAGTTCCGAAAGGGTTAATTAAAAAAAAAAAAAAAAACTGCAAACCAATGGCCACCACACTTTACACTACACAATTCAAAGTTTAAGTTTGAGTCGTCTAAAAGATCTGAGCTAAATTCGTGAGTTCAAGATAAATGAGTATAAATAAATAATAGCTATATAGTGACAGATCGGCTAATTACCATAATGTAAGAACTTAGTGTCATGTCAAAAATGTTAAATTTGATAATTTGATCTGTTGTGAAATGAACGCTTGTAAGTACATATCTGATATAAGACACCACTAAGTTACAAGGAACGGCAAAATGCACCATTGTTACCAATACAGAACCGCTTCTGATGCCACTAAATATAATTATCCCTTACTCTCTTTATATATATATATATATGTTGATATTCTATTCCGTTTATATTATTATAGAATCATTTCCACATGGTCTATCTATAAACCTTACCATTCCCTAAACGCTCCAGGTAGTAAACTATATAAGAGAGGGTTTAATATTTTATAATTTTTCAATTTCAGATTAATAAAAAATGTATAAAACTGTCGGAATGAGTTTTTAATTCTTAATAATTGTTTTAGGTTGGTTGAAAAACAAAAATCTGACCCTAATTAAAGATTTCTCTTTACAGAGAGCAATTAATTACACTATGAACAACAAAATAACATAAAATATAGTAGGCAGACAAAAACATACTATTATTAATTAAATTTTTCATTTTAAACTACTTTTGTAGGTATTATTAGGAGTAGGTACTGTCAAAGGTATATTTTATATATTGAGATCAAGACGTATTAATTAGGGCGGATTCAGATTAATTTTGTGATGTTTTTTTTTTTTTTTTTATTATTCAAAAAAATATTTCACTACGAGTTTTGTAAAATGTCAAGTTTATCTCGTAAATTATATATTTACATAAGTATGTAAGTAGTTGTAAATAATATTTTGTTGTTAATGTATGTATAATCGTAATTATTTATGATTTTTATATGAATTTATATAAGATGATGTTTAAATGGTTTGTTTAATTTATTGCGACCTTAAAGGAAGTTTATGAAAATGTTATTTTCTAAAAAAGGCTTTGCGAAAGGCTGGTTGGAAGCTAAATTTCTTTGAGAGTGTTTTTCTTTAATAATTTTCTTCTACTAACTTTAAATTTGGTACCTATTAATTTTTTATTTTATTATTATTTTTTTTTTTTTTTTTATAAATTTAAATTTTATTTTTTCTTTATTTAATAATACTGGTTATTAAGTAAATTTTGTATATGCATGCATATGATAGTAGATTTTAAACCTATATATAAACAAAAATTATTTGATTTCATCTATGCATTATTGATATTTGTTCAATCAGTTAAGCAAATTAAAATAAAAAAAGGATAAAATTATCCTGGATATAATATCTATGGATCAATTTTTAAATCGCGCGTATAGACTTTTTGTTAAATTACTTTGATACTTAATCATTAATTTTTTGTTTTTTTTTTTAACTCGCAAATCGATTTATGTAAACGTAAATGGCTTGATTAGGATTAAAAGTATCTATCACAATGTATTACGATATAATTTTACGCTATATTGAAGAAAAATTTGAAGATAGAATAATAAATCAATCACAATTAAAAGTCACACAGTTTAAATTTTCTGTTAATCGGTCTAAAAATGGCGATAAATTCGTTAATGATATCATTTAAAATTAATTAACCATTTTCAAAAAAAAAACTGGTTTTTTTTGGGCGATTCATTGCAAATTACAAATTAATTACGTTCCAAATTGCAGAATTAATTTTGCTAGCTCATTCGTTCGGCACTGTCTTTGGCATTCTTCTACTTGAGAATTAGAAAAATATTTTGAATATTAGTGTTGTTTGTTTAAAACGTATAAGCTAGAACTGCATAAAGTAGGTGAGTTTTGGAATGTTCGTATAGGAAAAAGGCGTTTGAGGCAGGAAAAAACTGATAGACAGTGAATGAGGATATGAAGGAGATGGGTGTTCATACACCACTAATTATTATAGCGGCTCCAAATAGAAGGTGGTGGAGCTTGTTTTACGTCTATATCTTTAACATGAAATTATTTTACTCTCTTGGAACAAATATCAATAGATAGATGATAAATCTATTAAAAAAAAAAACTATTTTTAAAAACTAAAATTTAACATTTTTGCGCGTCAAATAAATTTTAGTACATAATATTCTTTATTCTTGTACAATTATTATCATATATTTGAAAATATCTATTGTTGCATCACTATTTATGAGTACAATAGTACATATGTCAAAGAAGAATTTGACTTATCTATCATTTTTTGACATTGTTCTACCACATTTTTTAGAGCTTCAGTTATACATATATTACGTACACGTACATACATACATTACACATATATATATATATGTATACGTTTAAAATCATAAGATTCGCTATACCGTTACATTATCAGGTCTGAGTGATATTATACAAGTATATTATATATTTATAAATGCAAATTATTTATTTCTTTTTTATTTTAAAATACTAATTACAAGTTATTGCCTAATCGAAATCTAAAAATTAGAATTATTCTTTAAAAAATACTGTGTTTTGTAAAGTTTTTAACTTTCTGGAGTTTCTTCTTGTTGAATTGCAGCTGCTGCTGCTGCTGCCCTTGTCTCTGCATCTACAAAATAATATACAGGGTATTTATAGGGTGACTATAAAATAATTACTCTATGTATACCTTTTATTGCTTGTTCCTTCCAAATCTTTTTATTCTCTGCCAGACACATTACCCATGGCTTTTTAATCTTAAATCTGGACATTTTATCGTCGGCACCATTTTTCGATACTTCATTCTCAATGATTGGTTCAACTTTACCGGAATCATCATTTGAACTTTTGTTGCATGTAATTGGTACGATCGGTGCTAAAATACATTCCAACATATCCGCACAAACACCCATACTTGGTTCGACAATAAATTCAATAAAACCAATTTGGGATTCGGCTACTAATGTATTATTTCTATCACATAACGGACTATAGGGTAGACCAAGTTCCAATTCTAAATCGCCTTGTCTGAAGAACTCTTCAAGTAACAACATCGTCCAGCGATGATGTAAATTCCATTTCTTTGCCGGATGAGATATATCACAACAATGTAACACTAAGGCTAATGCCTTTGATTTGTCTACTGATGGTTCGGCCAATGTTAGTAAATTTCTCATATTTTTAAGTTGTTGAAAATGATAGGACATATCAGTTGCCAAAACCATATCAATTACCAGCGTTCTCAATTCTCGAAATTCTTCTTTTGACAAATTATTGAGCACGTTACAGTCATCATCACGAAGTACACGAAACGCAGCGCTAGCGTGATGATTTTCTAAAACAGCCCGATCATTGTAGACGAGTGCAATTTCCGAACCGGACATTACATGGAAATTATTTGTGGTGCCCGTATGTTCGTAATCATGAATTAATGCGGCTAAAAGTGTTGCGAAAATTTCCAAATCTGACATCCAATTCATTAAACCGGTTTGACAGAGAACATGGTGTACAGTTTGTGCAACATCAACGGCATGCAAATTGTTATGATACGGATTTTTATTTTTACAGTAGCCTTCCTCAATTTTTACTAAAAATGCTTCCAGTGTGGCCGGTGGTACTTTGAATTTATGTATGATACCGTAGCGATTTAGTAAATCGTAACCTAAGTATTTTACTGGTTGTCCATTGGTGGCATCAGCTAAGGCAAACACATCAAATGACCAATCATCCAAAGTCTACAAAATTAAAAATTGCTTAAATTATCGAAATAATTGGAAACATAATACTCCTATATAAGATAGTGGCATTGATTAAATATAGCATTATCAGTCTAAATACAGGTTGAGGTTGAGGTGATCGATGCACCCCCAAACAAACAAACAATCATTATCAATTCACTCATTTGTAGAATTATTTCCATATTGTCGAGTATACTATAGGTGAGACTGAGACATATTTAATCAATGCTTTCAATTAAAAAAGTTTAAATTTCAACCATTGGCCCAATCATTTCAATATATTTCGATAGATACCTTTAATACTCGAACAACTTCCGGCGGAAATTGCATTAACGCCGAACTAGATACCCTTCGATATATTCGATCAACAAATATACCAGCCCTAATTGCGTGCGCAACCGATCGAAATTTTGGTTTTTCATCAGACTTTTTTCTCGTAGTCGCTAGTTGTCTGGTAAATGTGGACGCCAACCATTCTCTAACTTCGGGTGGTACAGCATCGGGTTGAACTTCAGATAATTCATCGTCTTCGTCTGCTAAGCGTCTGGAAAATTAAATAACATAAAATTAGTTTTTGTTTTTTTGTTTTTTTGTCTCAAAATGACTGGGACTTTGAATACTTTTAAAGATAAAAGCGCAAAAAACACAAAGTTCATTATGAAGTAAGTATCTAACTTAGATAAGCGCTATCCATATACAGGGGTTTTCTACATACTTGTTTTAAACGCGATAACCATGGTTTTTGGAGGAGTTATTTTTTTGCTGATTTTTGATGTGAGACTTAATAATCAAAATTAACCATTTCCATTTTATTTAAATCCTTTTTGTTCACACATTGAAAACAAAGGAAATTACAGAATCTATATCTATTTTTTTACCATATTATATAACAATCTTAGATCTTAGAAAGACACCTGGCCTGTCGAATAAAAAACTTTCAATACAAAAAACAAAAAATACTAAGAGAAGTTTTCTTATTTTATTTGAAATGTCTTATTATTGAAAAGGTTAACTTTTGATTCTAAATCCCACATATATACAATGGCAATTATAAAAAAACACCGTATTAGTGTTATTTAGCTAAGTAGGTACCTACGTAAGTATCCACTACTGCACATACCCAAATTTTCTTTCCGTATAGACTAAATATTGTTAACGTTTCTAATGCTAATCGATTTTTAGTTTTATAATTTTCATGCAACGTTGATTCTACACATCTAAATATTTGTATTTTCATTCAAATAAGAGGAGGTGTCAGTCGCAATTGAATTAAATCACAATTTTAGCTGGAAATCTTTGAAGTTTTTCAACGGAATAAGTAATGAAAACCGCGATTGAAGACGTGATTTAATTTAAAATCGACTAACATCTTAAAAAGTCCCATTACCTTCAATAAAAGTAGTAGTTTTAGTGATTTTTAAATTAGTTTTAAAATTAAAACCAAAAAAAAAACAAAGTTTAAAGTTAGAAGTATGTTAAAAAAATGTTAGGTATGTATATAAATAAAGAAGAGTCTGTTCTTTTTCTTTTCTCTAAAATGTGAATACGAAAAATGTTATATCATGATAGTAATCAATATGAAGAATTTTAAAGAATGAACATTGAACAATAACATAACCACTACATACTTTATGTTAAACAAAATGCTGTAAAAAGGCTAATACAAATAGTTAGCCTACATCTACACATGAATATATATCACAATACAGCAATAATAGAGATTTTTAAATTCTTATTCTATTAATGATTTTTAACAGGATTGGATTATCTATTGTGTTCATATTTTTAATTTTAGAAGATTGTAAACTAGAATAATACAAACCTTATTAACACATATTTATGTAAACCGAAGAATATATCTTTAAGGGTGATTTAAATCCAAGTTTATAAGATATATGTAGTAACAAAGTGGTACCATTACAGTCATTTTAGTATTTGTTTATTTTTAACAATTTTAATTTTATATTTTTCACTTTTCATGATCACATTTTCCTATATTAAATTCATTATTTAAAGATTAATTAAATATTAAGTATTAACTAATTTTATTTTTAAGATTACTTACACATTTCGACAACAACATACAGATGATATTTGTTTGATAAAATTACAATAAATACACATTTCCATTATGCATCATATTTTGATGGGACTTTGTGTCATTTTTTCAATGAAATTTCAACTGTTGCTGCATATTGTAGAAAGAAAAGTAGCTCTATAGTTGTTTATTGTTTTCTAGGAATTTAACCACATTGACTGACAAGACGGGATATGACAAGTGTAATGATCACTCATAAGACGAGACGGCATATGGTGTCTTAAAAGTGCATAAAGTCATAACTTCAAGTCGAAATTTACTTAGTCGAAAAATACGTCACAAACTCACAAGTCATTTATGGTTGATTTATATTTAAGCAGAGTTGTTAAAGTTACAAATGATCGATAAAATACCTAATTTGTTACTGGTAAGAAATGTTACTGTATTTGTTACCAAAACTGTCTATCTATTTTTCAATTTGTCGTCAATTCGTCATTCTGAAATATATCGGAACAATTCTGAATATGTCTTGTGATGAGGTTTATTTCTTGTAAACTGAATTGGACAGAACCGTATTAGTTTCCTACAAAAGTTACATTTCTTCCATTTATTATCAGTTTGTTACCATTTGGTAACAAATGTAACAAATTCGAAAAAAGCGTTACTTTAACAACGTCTGAATATAAGTTAAAACTTTTATTTAGATCTGATACGGAGGTTAATTTGTATACAATAATTATAATAAAAGATATGGCATTTGTTCCGCTAATTTTCATATTAAAAACATTGTTGTCCGCCAATGTGTTAAGGACTACATATATTTAAGACACCCTACATTTTGTAACAGTTGATATAATACAGCTGTAAAATTATTGCTTACTAGTTACTACTTACTTCTTATACACCACAAACTCGCAAAATCCTAAATAGACAAAAACAAGTTCATATCTTCATGAATAGTTTTGATGTAGTGCAATTTTTTCTCTCAAATACACTCAGAGAAAAGAATTAGTCTTAACAACAAATTCAATTTGCTGGCGTAGACATTTTTGTTAAAAAATACTCCACATTTTTGTACGAAAACAAATATTCAATCAGATATTTTAAGAAATTGAACAACACATTTGGTGAATTATTTGTAAATGTATTGTTATATGCTTTTTATATAAAGATGGTAGGTGGTGGTATTTAGATATAAAGGATAGAATCAAAAAAAGTATTTTTCTTAAAATAACTAATCAATAAATTGCTACAAATCATTTGTTAAAAAAAGTTTTCTCGGCTAAGAATCCATTGTTGAATTCGTTACCATTATTTTATTGTGTAAAAATAGAAAATGTCGAATTGTGTTTTCAGTGAATGTTAAAAATATTCTTTCATTATAATTTTGCAGAAGACCCATTATAATTTTGCAAATGTCAGGTTGAGGTTAATATACTTCCAATTGACACATAAACGATCTATATTTCGTTTTCCAATTCCAATACATATCGAAATTGATATTCACTGTCGATACCTACTGATGCCATACTTTCAATACAAATGGAGTAGTGGGGACCAAACCAAGAACGGATTGCTGTCCGTTGATCAAGATCTCAGGATCTTCTAAGTATGGCGTGTTGTATAAAAAAAATTTGTTATGTTTGCTGGGAGCATTTTAAGTGCAAAGACAGGATTTGAAATAATCGAACATATGTAACGTATGTTTACAATAATGCCAATGGCATAACAAAAATTATTGTGCAATAAATTATCTTAGATGTTAGATTATATTACGCGGATATTAAATCACCTTTATTAATGTTGATTAATTTAGTGACCTTCAATTAGTATATTGTTCGTTTATTTCATTTTACAAATTACGTTCATGATTTTTTTAGTAGGTTTCTTTTTTCATTTTAGAATTTTAAACTCTTCAATGGAACACGGCAAAGAAAAAAAGGTATGAGGCCAAATTATTGTATAAGTATATGTTTTATACTCTTGTACCAAAAGAAAATGTACGGAAAATGAAAATGAAGCTTATTTGGTATAAGAAAACTTTTGTAAAAGTAATTAAAAGCGTTCTCGGCTGTATATGGTTGGCTGCCATCTAGAAAATTCTCTGTTGCTTTAGGGGATTATGATTTATAAAGACGAAGCCGTACATAATATAAAATAAAACTAATCAAACCATTTAAAGGGAGCAAAATTTAAGAAGTAAATATATATATATATATA
>JANSTT010000919.1:0-33372 GCA_026745375.1 Platyura marginata
ATATAAATACGGTACACTGGTATATATAGAGAAAATTAGAGAAAGAAAGAATTATCATTTCATTTGACATGATTGAATCTATGTCAACTGGTATCTCTTTGAAATCATGTCGCTGAGAAGGAAGTGTGCAATTGAATTTGTTACGGCTTGTCAAATTGAATGAATTACAAATTCTGGGAACATTAATAATTTCAAAATCTTATGACGGTAAGGTGATGTATTACTTGAATAGGTAAGTTGGTATTATTTTTCATTATATCTATCTACATTATAGGTATAAAATATATATAATGCTCTATATATACATAAATACATACATAAAATTGATCATTTATTTATTGATTGCTTCAATTTTACTTTAAACACCGTATATAAGTGGCGTTACTGTAGAGTAGAAAGACTTTCGAGCTACGCTGTATCATTGCCGCTGAATTCTGTCACTCTACTCGACAGAGCTGTCCAAACCAATATGGCGTCTCAGCAAATTCTAATCTAAATATTGTGTACTCGTTCAAATTAACTCATTTGTTTAGTATTATTTGTGGTAGGTCTCGCTCTAATCAATTATATGTGTGATAATTAAATTAAGAAATTAACAAAAAATAATTGGATTTGGCTGCTCTATGTGTTTGTGTGTGTGTGTGTAATATATTAGAGAAATTTATTCTCGTATAAATTCGAAGATATCGACCAAAATAATGGCTGAACAAACATGATTGTCTACTAGTAAATGTACGTTCACTTATTATTTTGTCATTACTCGTTAAATTATCTATTATATAAAATGTGTTCAATAAATGCTGATACATACGACCATACGAGGTCAAAGACGAGAAATCCATTTGGCATGTCGAAAAAAAAAATCTATTAATTCCAAAAACATTTAAAGTGCTTGAAACAACATTTGATATGTATTGAAAATTACAATTAATAAGTAATTAAATAAAAAATATCTATGAACATAGACAATATGAACCTATTACAATATGACCCTAGTTACCCCTACCTGGCGTTTATCAGACAGTAAATCGAAGACAGGACGGTAAATTGACAACTAAGACAATCAAGACTTTGTCTATTGATTACTGTCTTGATATTTTTATTTGATAAAATGGCGCCCAAATTTGAAGCGTTAAAATTGTTGAAATTTCTTCAAAACGAGGAAAATAGACAAAGAAAGAGAAAATATTATGCCAAACCATTTCTAGCTAGAAGGCCAACATATTACATTAAGTCAGCATTATTGAAGGACTTATTAATTACGAAGCTCATTTTTTTAGTTTCAGCCATTTTTATTACTCAGATGTCATTTTACCGTCTCCGCAACAGTTTTAGTTACTGTTTTCAAAATTGTCTAGAAAGTACTGTCTCAACTAGGAAAGTTGGTTTTTACACGGCACAATTTCATTAAGACAGTTGTCAATTTACTGTCCTGTGGTGTTCGTGTTACTGTCTGATGTAAACGCCATATTTATACGCATTAATATTTTTAGAAAGCTCTATAGGTTGCCAATTCTTTTTTTTTTTTTAAATAATCCCTATATGGACTAGGTTGACATAACTACAAAAACAATTTTTCCTTTCATAAATAATTCTCAATTTGTATTTTATTAAAGCCTTTTTGTACCTTTATACGTAGATACCAATTCTACCAATATATACAGCAATGTATTTGATTTAATAAACCTACATTTAAAGATTAATTTGTACAATGAAAATTGGAAGGCTTTGGTGAATTTCCTATTGACGGTTACAAATGTATCGAAAAATGCTAACCGGATGAGAGACCAGTCACCTGTAAAAAAATAAAAAAAAAAAAAAAAAAATAATACAAAGAATTTTCTAATAATTTACAATTCAAACTAGCTCAACGATAAAGAAAAGCCACAAATGTGACTACATTTACCTGACTTTGGTAGACATCACAAAATATTCGTTTTAAGGACGAAATATATTTTGGGTTTTTTATTCGATATTGAGGTTTTCTATTTTATTTTTTTTATTTTTTTTTTTTATTTTTTTTGGGATATCAAATGTGGATTTGTTGTGGGAATGTTGTGTATTATATGCTGGTGCGGTTTAGCATGTTTACATCACAAAATAAGAAACATTTAGGTATACGTATTTTGTATGTCGCAACAAAGAAAAAAAGAAAAAAAGAAAGAAATGTCTCATGGGAGATAACATTTTACTCAAATTTATTTGTTTGTGATCGATTTTTGTCACTGTAAATAGTGAAAAGTTTCTGATGAAAGTGATTGATAGAAATTTTCTTAAAATTTCAATTTTTTAAATATGAAAATGGTACATGCATGAGAAAAAAAAACATGTCCAGATACTTTTATTATGACAGAAACATATTTTAAAATAGAAAGTGGGTAGATGTATATACATATATGTATTGAACACTAGACATATACATATATACTTACATATGTACATAAAAAACATGAAAAATCAACATAAATGCCTGTAAAAATGCTTTTCAATAATTTCAAATTCCGTCAAAATGACGGGTCTGGCAGTTCTACTGTTAAATACTTTTGCACATACTCCAAAATTGAAATATTTTTGAATATTTAAAATGCAAATTTTTGAATATTATAAATTTTTTAAATACAGAAAATTTGCTTGATATTCAACTCCCTCCCATACAAATTAAAAATTACTTGTTTTTTCCTATTTTCTCCCACTAAATAACAAAATTTCGAACAAATTCTAAATACAAAAAAGCTTACAAAATATGGATTTTTATTTCTATCAGTATGAGTAACCCCTTCTCCCCACACACACACACACACACACACACAAATTACACACATATTTTACCAAAAATATAAAATGACAATTATCGAAATTTGACTCAATTGTTTCAACATTTGTTAAGTCAAAATGAGCTGATTATTATTATTATTATTATTTATTGCAGTGGCGGTTTTATCATTATACAAAAAAAAACCTCAGGTCATTTTAATTGAAAAAAAAATTGAAGAAAAATACCCTTTCATGTTGAAGATTTCTGAACCTTAATCCATTATCTACCGCAAAACAAAAAGTATATTCCCTACGAGAACCAAATATGTTTTTAGGGTAATTGGAACCCAAAAAATTCAAATCTTATGTCAGAAATTTTTTTAAAAAAACTTATAAACTAACTAGACGTAAAGGTTTTTTTTTACGCCACATACCGAAAAGAGATGAAGAGGGGTGTGTAAAACTAAAATATTTTTCTGATAGCTAAAAGAACAGACTAAAAATTTGATTTGCCAAAAAATTTGCTGCAAATTCAAAATTATATAAAAATACAAAGTTTCAGAACCACATTTTTAATTATAAGAAAGTTTAAAACTGTCAAGATGTTCTGTGAATGTCCAAAGTTTTTTTTTCACAATTAAAATAGTGCCATAATGATTGGATTATTAATTTTGAAAAACCACATCGGATTTATGGGTTAATAAGTTCAACTATTACCATTTCAGTTTGGACCAATTGATGAATACACTTGGAGATTGCAATCATCAAAATTAACTGGGTTTTTTTTACCAAATACAGTGCCCAGTATGAGATAAACAAAACAAAAAAACCTTCCTTAACTATCACCTATCATCTATCACCATTAAATCATATTAACTAATATGGATTAATTTTTATTGATTTCAATTAACTAAGTCTAGCTACTGCTAGAACAGGACAGGTAGCTACATTGCTTCTACATACATACATAGTAGATTGGAAGAAACAGTAAAAAAGTCTCATTTAAACTAATTTTATCCCATCTCTCTGGTAATACCTTTATAATGAAGAGTTGGGCAGCAACCTTTCACATTCACATAAAACCTGGAAATAGAAAACTTTGGCATTTACCGCATTAGTAATTTAGTAGAATCATGAAATGAACTTTGCCAGATTTTACCAAACATTTCTATAGTTACTACCTATACATAGATATATATATATATATATATGTATGTAGGTTTTGAAACAGATATTTGGTCTAGGCTATATATTACATTCAGTGTAATTTAAATCACTTACCTATAAAATTTATCAATATTTTCCCAAATGGGGGCTGTTTTGTGGAAATCTAGTTGAAAAGTTTCCAATTAAATTTAATGATTTTTTTCATTTTTTGTTGTTGTTGTTTTTTTTGGTGAAATTCTAATTAATTCAAAATATTCAGGATGCCCTGCTGTACAATTTCATGTATGTATGTATTGTATGTATCCCCATAAACTTACAGATAAATCAGAAAATGTTGTTTTTAGCCAAATCCCCATCCAATACACACACACACCCCGTTCACACTAAAAAAAAAAAAAACCCCCCCTCTAAAAACCAATATAATTATGAAGAGACGAAACAACAAATTCCGCTTACACACGTGCTTTTTTGCTAAAAGCAAAAACATATTAAACAATTTTGGTATTATGTGAGCACGTCGTAATAAAGGTGTTTTGAAAGAGAAATAAACTTTACCGTGGGGAGCTTTTAAGGTTTGGGCTATTATTGGATGGATAGCGTTTTTGTGTGTCAACATTTCTGGTGAGATTTTCCATGGTATATTATGTAGGAGCGAGCGGAGGGTTTTTTTGTGTGAAACGATCAAAATACATTTGAAGGCAAATCTGTTTGAAAATATGTATATTTATAGTATATGTAGAGGTATTCTTGTTTATATATGGATGGCATCTATGTATGTATGTATATATATATATATATATATATATATGTATATAGTGAAGAAAAGTACACAACACACAATACCAATAATAACAACAACAACAACAACAACAACAACAGAAATGGGCGAATACAATAAATCTAAAAAATTGTATTAATGGAATTTGCAACAGTTCCGTACGGTTACATAGTTATAGCCATAGAAAGATGTGGTGTAAATGGTTTTTTTTTTTTTTTTGGGGTTTACAAGGGGTTTTTCAACGTACATTAGGATGATTGGTTTAGAATAAGTTTTTTTTTTTAGTTTTTTTTTTTTGCAAGAAGAAATGTTTTCTGTTGAGTTGAGTATAATGTGTTTTGAAGTAACCTTTTTTTGGGGAAAAGTGGAAAGGATAATTTAGAGTTATAGCATATTTATGGTTTATGTATTTTTGGTCAATTCTTTGAACTTTGATTGTTAAAATATTGTATCGATATTGTAAAATTATGGAATCGACATACTCAACCTCTAATTGTTTATTTTTCAAAATTTATTTTCCAAATTATTTTAATTGCAATCTGAACGCATATTTGTTCAGTTATTTTTGTTGGTTTTTACATGAAGAAATTATTTTATTTATTTATTCAATTTAAAAAATATTGTTCAGTAGATAATGTTGAGGAAATAAAACTTTATTTAATTTGAGAAATACCTCTTTTATGTATAAAAATTTGAAAATAATTTAATAAAGTTCAGCCGATAAATGAAAAGTCTGGATCCACTGATGAAATTTCATCAGAGCAAAAATTTCATTTTAAACTTATGGTCAGGCCAACACTTTTGGCCAACAAACCGCTTTGGACAAGAAAAATGTTGGGCGTTTACGTCCCCGCTTGCCTATAAAAAGCGGTTTGTTGCCCAAAGATGTTAGCCTGTGTGATACCGACTAATAGAAAACTACATACAATGGGTCTTCATTAATTTTATTCGAGTTTTCAAAATGTTTTCCACTTTTTTTTTTTAATATTTATTCTTTGGTCTCTCTAAAAAATTCATTATTTTTCATAATCCTCAGTACTCACCTATTTTTTATCTAACTATAAATTATCCCTGTAAGTATCCTAAAAAAAAAAGTAGGAAACATCAAAATACAACTGTGATTAACTTTAAACGTACAATTAAGTTTGTTTTTTTTTTTTTGTATTATTAATATTGATGATGATTACGAAAATTCAAGTTATTCCTCTTCGTTCGTGTATGCGGCACATTACTTAAAAGTTACATTTGTTCCAACAACACAATTTCCTTTTGAGACATTTTTTTTAATTAAAAACATAATAAAAATATGAGTTCATTTTCTTAATGCTCTAAGCTGTGTGTACGAGTTCTAAACTCCTAAACTTAATTTACCGTACTTCATTTGGTTGATCTTTTTTCCACCACTTTATTAAACTTTTTAACGAGTTTTTGTTAAATGTTTAACATTGCCCTGTATTAGACATAAAGTTTTTTTTTTTTTCTTTTTCTCTTTTTTTTGAAAATATTTTTTTTAATTAAATGAGGAAATGAAATTTAAACCCTGGTTGGATAGTACTTATAACGAAATGATCTTAAAAATGACATAGAATGTATGGACATTTGGACATATGTATGTATGTACTTTGGATGGAACACTTGATTGCCAATTAGACCGCATGAAATGTTTGATGACCTGTGGGTATATAAGGAGAGTAATATAATATAATAAGCTGGCATCCCTTTGGTTCTATGCATCATTGAATAAATCCGAAAGAAAAACGACACAATGGAAAAATTTGATTCACCTTCTTCTCTATTCTTATATTTTTTTTTTATTTTTTTTTATACAACCCCACAACATAAATATCCAATTAAATAACTCAATATTTGCAATAGATATTTCTTATAAGTACATAAATATCCTATCAAATTTATCTTCTAGGTTAATCGTTAAAACATTCACAATATTATTATTGTTATTGACATTATGTCACATGTGCACCAAATTTATTCATTACTATTTGGTGAATGGTGAATGTGAGACTGATTTTATGAATAAATTGAGAACAACAAATTGACATACAGAATTCATCATTTATGCAAGTTTGAATGAATATAATATCAGCATCGTCTATTATTTTCGTATTGAATATTTATATGAAACTTGTGAATCTTGTGATGTTAAATAAAATAAGGAATAGAACATTGAATTGAATAAGTCAACCCTTAATTTTCAATTTGAAATCTTATTTAATCATCTCCAACGTATATAATGCAATAATTTATGTACCAAGAAACCATACAAATGTTATAAAAATAGTACTTATATAAATTTAAGTAGACAAATGTTTTTAGCAAACACGAGGCATTCCAGAAAGTAATGAAAAGTAGTGTTATCATTTGGAAAGTTAAGTCTCCAGAGAAAATGTATAAATTAGCTACTTTTAGATGAAGATTTTAGATACTCTGCAATCTCGAATAATGGACAAGGGAATCAGTTATAGGATGAATAATATAATTGAATTAAGTATAGGTATAGATTAGGTAACTATAACTAGATAGGTTAAGTGTAGGTACAACAATAAATTGAATTCGAAAATTTGATTTAATTCACACTTATTCATATTTGTAGGTGAAGACGTGTCCTTTTTTGGAATTAATTTGTAATATTTGAAAATCCATTGCTGACAAATTTTGGTAAAATATTGGAGAAATATTGACTTGAATTACTTCCCCACTCAAATTTGTCAAAGATAATTAATCTACAAAAATGTATCCAGTTTCGTCCTATAAAACGTGTGATGTACTTAGTAAGTAATTAGTTGATCGTTTTATCGATTTGAGTTTAATATATATTTGGGGAAAATCTTTTGTCTTGTATTATCTATTAAAGAAGAAAGAAGAAGAAGATTATCTATAAAGAAAATTCAGACATCTGCTTATCAACCTATTTATTCTCACATATTCTGTCACTATAAAAATTGTATTACTGAACATTTCAGTTTGGTGTTCGTTTAGTCCTAACATTAATTTTTTCAAAAATGTTTTTTTTATGAAATCTGATAATTTGGGATATTTTTCACTATCTGACAACACTATTTTACTAAATTTCACGAAAAAATATAGTTTTTCTCTACATTTTTAACGGACCCTATCATATCTCTTCGTTTAATAACCATCGATATCGATTTTATGTATATATTGTTTATTCGACGTAAAAATCCTTGTTCCTAAATTTTATATTCTATGACAATGTCCAAAAATGTCCCTTTTAACCCATACCGTCTCTTGGTATTAAATCTCATTTTCTTATGATTACAATGATTACCCACACTGTACAAATTACGGCCATTTTGATAATTCAATTGATAGTCGATTGTGAGTGATCTTGGCGATTTGTTAAAATCTTAGATCTATAACACCTACTAGTGGATTTTATATATAATCCAAAAACTGTCAAATGAAATTGTTGAGGTTTTGTAATTTATTACTTTTTATTTGTCCACTTTCTACATTGTACATGATATTTATATCACATTGCGAAAAGAAAACCGCCATACAACTACATCCAATATTTTATCGATGTGTATTAGTTGAAAGTAATTAATTATATATGTCACACGAGTGAGTATAAATATTCACTTCATACGAATACAAACTCCTATTGTACTCCATTTAAAAAAAAAAAAATAAAAAAAAAATAACAATTAAGTATTGCCGGGAAAATTTAAGTTGACATGGAAACGACGGCACAGAAATGAAAGCGATTCTTTTCAATCCCAACATAGAATTTCCATTTACCGAAACCATGTCAGCTTTACCCATTACTCGTCTAGCATATAAATATTCCAATGAAACTCTCTAACTCTATATTGGAGTTTCTACCCCTTTTTTGTGCCAACGCTAATTAAACATTTTCTGTTTTAACATGCACCTCCAACACAGAGTTTGTAATATTCACAAGACAAACTCTGTCTCTCTATAAATGTGATTGAAATTCAGGACAAATTGCACGAAATTAAATTTGCTTTTGTAAAAAAAAAAAAAAAAAGAAAAAAAAATTTAAAACAGCTTCAGGGAAAATAAATGGTCCTTAAATTGTTAGAGACGCCTTACTCGTCCATGTCGGGCTTTAATTTTTGTTTTTTTTTTGTTTTTTGTTTTTTTATTTTTGCTCTTTTTTTCTCTGCAGTAATGAAATGAAATTGCCAGCAAACACGAAATGACAACATCGTGTTCGATTTAGAAACTGATTAGAATATTTTATTAAATTAAAGTCACCACTGGTTTGATTTACATTTCTATAAAATTCTATCTTATTTAAAAAAAATTTTGTTTTTTTTTTAATGTAATGGAAATTTTGTTTTTCCATCGAGTTGCAGAAATTTACGTAAACTCGTATGTGTTATTAATATTGTCGATTGATTGGAATAAATATTTATAAAGGAAATGTTTTGATGAACTAAACGTAAGAAAGTGATTTTGTAGAAATAATTTTTTTTAGTCATGAATATTTATTTCTTGTTATTTGTAACAGAGTGATCATTTTAGGAACATACAGTACTTTCATATTTGTAGGGTTCGAATGAAATCTTCAAATAAATTCTTCAAAAATGAAGATTTAGTTAACAAAAAACAAGATTTTTGAATTTTCAAAAATTAGACGATAACTAATTCGATTTAAAATGCTTAAAAAATCGATAGTGAATGAAGACCATAGAATCCAGACCGTCAACTGTTAAATAATTCGGAATAGTTGTTTGAGATTAGAGTTTAATTCAAGATAATGATAACTTATCGTTTTGGCCTTGTGTGTTAAGATTAATCGTTTTTTGGATTTTTACATAATCTTAAAGTATAACATTTCAAGATTATTTTCTGTAAATTTCAAGTTAATCCGATAAAAATTGACGAAGATATACCATTTTAATGTAATACAGAACATTGATTCAGAGCAGCATTAGCATAAAACGATCGGTCATCATACGATGTGACATAGGTTCTATGCCAGAATATTTAATTCCTATGATGTTTAATAATAAGGTCCATCCACCTATTTTTCATTTTGATATCGATAGGCTCAATAAATTGTAAACTTAACTTCAAGCTGAAAGGGCGATTTTCTCAAAACTGCTTCTTTAAAATCGATGAGCAAGATATTTTGGGAACCACTGCATAATAATCCAGTCCTTGATCGTGGGATTTTCTTTTCCGGTGCATAGTTTTTTTTACAAATAAAAAACAGTGCTATTTTATGCCAAAAATCAATCTTATTCATTTTGAGCACTCGCCATTTCTTTCCTAATTACTAGTTTTTCGGGATTCCGACAGATCAGGGATTGCATTTAGAAAATAAATTGCAAAAATTTAACTAATACGGTCCAGTGGTTTCCAAGATATCTTGCTCACCACAAACCCCTTCGTATCCAGCAGCTCTATATCTTGGAAAATACTTGATATTTTAATTTAAATTATCATAACTAGTTTGAAGTGTACTCTTTTAAATAATATAAATAAACTTCCAAAAAAAAATCTGAAAAAATAGCCTTACAGGTAAACGTAACCCCTTGAAGAGCCCTAATTTGTGGAATTTAACAACTGGAAAAAAAATGGACAATTCCATTATAAAGATCAGTTCACTTCCATACAATTTAATATTAAATTTAAATAAATTTGGCTGCTAAATACCAAATTACCAACAACAACAAAAAGAATTAATTCACCCCAAAACATAAAACGTTCATATAATATTTCATTAATTTAGATAAGAAAAATTTACCACCACATCTGCATATATTCAAATTTTGTACCTATTTCTGTACATATATGGGCGTCTGGTTTTTGAATTGTTGTATTTGTATACCTACAATGTTGCGGGAATATTACCACAAAACAACTGCAGCATTTTATTTAGAATATTTTTTTTTACGTAAAAATAAAATAACCAACTTTCGAAAAACATACGAGAGTTATTTGTTTATGAAATAAATGTACCTCTACAATAAAATGGAAGCCAAACCGAAAAAAAGATTCTTTTTAAACAATTTAAATCCAACAAACCGAGCAGTGTATGTGCAATGTGCATAATTTTGTTTCTTTTTTAAGATTATTGATTTTTATGTGTATCATATAGAGATAGACAAACAGAATCCTATAGAAGATGCTGCTTAGTAAAATACATACATACATAAATTAAAAATAATTTACATACATGCAATTTTTGAAAGTATTATTCGAATGAAAAAGATCTGTAAAACCTACAAAACCTACATAAATCAACAAATTAATTTTGGACGTTGTTTATTTTGGACATTTTTTGACAATGTAATGCAGACATTTATAAATTAGAAATTTTCAAGAATTCAGCGTCGTCGAATGTTAAATTCCAATAAAAAAAATGAAATTTCATTTTTAAAAATTCAAAATAAATACAAATGGCGTAATAAACCCAAACATCTATATATCATTAGGGTCGTACAAGTTTCAGCTTTAATTTTCGAAGAAGTTTTGTAATCCCTCGATTTTAAAAAAATCTTCTACTTGTATGCTGTTTCCAAATCAGTATTTTTATAAAAATTTCTCATCATATCGCCAAAATATTTTCTTTTTTGATAGATATTCGTAGCAGCTAACTAGAAGAAAAAAAAAGTGCTCCAATTGTTTAGAAGAATTTTTATTAAAAATTTAAGGGATGATCAGGTAAAATTTGGAAAGTCTGAACAAAAATTTTTGTTTTCCAAATTCTATAAATTTAATCCTAAAATTAATAATCTTAACGTTTTTAATCAATTTGTAAAGATGTCAAGTGATTTTTAAAGAATTTCACATGTATTTTTTAAAGATATTTTTTCGGTGTAGTATAGAGTTGTGTGATGTTTGGGTTATGTCCAGATGCCCTGAAATGTTTCTCTATTTTTATCGCTCTATATTTTTACCTAAAAAGGATATACGCATCAAAGTCTTTAAATAAAGTGCATTTTTCGGGAACAATTTTATTGACTGATTTAATACGAGATGGGAGATGTGATAATTTGTTCCAATTATAAAATAAAAATTATTTGATACGAATCCTATTAATTAATTTCAACTTTCAGCTCTTTGGATGCTTTTTTCGGGTGATTGTGTGATTGTGTGACATGAGCGAAAAAATTTGCGGGAATTTTGATTTTTCTTATTTTGACCCTAAGTTAAAAGTTGATAAAAACAAAATTTGTAAAATAAATTATTAAAAATTTTACACAAACATATGTAGATTCAATTTTATGTAACAATTCGATGGTTATTTTGTCAAAAGCCTCTAACCCTCATTGTTTAAATTTTTCAGGAGAGAGAAAAAACAACACGCCATTTCAACGAAGAGAAACGATAGAGGCCATTTAAAAAGCGAGGAAAAACCATATTTTTTCGTGAAAATTAGTAAAATAGTGTTGTCAGACAGTGTAAAATATCCCAAATGAAAAGATTTCGTAAAAAAACCATTTTTGAAAAAATTGATGTTAGAAGGGCCTTTTGACAAATAATCATCGAATTGTGTAGTATTTTCTTATTTAATATAATTTGTACGTACCTCGGCCATACAGCCTCCCCTCATAAATCTCCACTACTTGATTTTTCTAAATTCACTAATGGAATATAGTTGGTACATATAATGTCAAGTTTAAAGCTATAGAAACAATGCGACGTACCGTTCTGTTCCGTTCCGCTTAAATTTAGCATCTAGTCATAATGACACCATTTTGTTCCGACAATATCAAAATAATAAACCAAGTTCCAAAATATTAAAAGCAAAAAAATACAAAAACAGCGTATTGTAAATGGTTAACATATCACTACACAGTTTTAAAAGCTAAATTGAGGTTATGGGTTCCGTTTCATTCCGTTCAATTTTAATTTTCCGTTCCGTTCCGATCATTGTGACATACCTTCCGTAAAGCCTATGCACTTGCATACTATGTTGACAATTTTAATATTTAAAAATGGGGCGGAACGGAACGGTGCAGCGCATTGTGCCCGTAGCTTAAGCGTTACAGTATATATGCTAAGCAGTGCAACAAGACACTGGGGATACATACTGGGGATAGATTTAAAAATTTGTGTATAAATAAAGATTGATGTAAGATTGCATAGAGTGTACTCAAAAAAATTGAAAGCTCTGCTGCGGCTCATAAAATACCTACTATAAAGGGTTTAAAATTAATCAATATATGTGTATCGGTATATCTATTATTGTATATTACATACATATAAAAACTGACAAAGTCGACAATATTAGAAAATAATTTATTACATTCTTTCCACACAGAATACATTACAAATATAAATTAAAACTTCAACTAAACATGAAAGGTGTAAATATATACGCTACAGGATATGCTATTTCCGTGTCGTAAATAAAACATTGCACGCAACCTATACTACAAGTAAGTCATCAACACGAAAAATAAAAACAGAACTTTTCACATAAATAATAATTAAAACAAATCAATTAGGCGCATATTTTTAAATATAGAAAATTGGAGGGGGGTGGGGGGTTAGGAAGAAGCAAATAAGTAATGGAGCTTTTTCACTGGAAAAACTCTAATGTGAAAATGGCAAGAGGGTTTACGGTATTTTTATAGCTATACTCAAAAACTTACCTTCTTTTCTGTTTTTTTTTTTTTTTAAAGAGTGATTGCGTGTTGATCTATGATGATGATTTTTTTTTTTTGGGGGAAATTTAATTTCGTCGGTTTGAAAATTGTAGAAAATAATAAACCAATCATCGCATTATGTTGTTTTTTTTTCAAATGAAAAGCTTTCTAGTCATGTTTTGCATATATACATACAAATGTTCCATAAAAAAAAGGTTAAACAAACAATTACATTTTAATAGGTTTCATTCAAATTATACCAATTTTGAAAGTTTTATCTTAATTTCTTCAAATGACTATAAATTTTATCTATAAAGTAGTTAAGTATGTTATAGTTTTCGGTAGAGCCCTTCAAGGCATAATTATATATACTATCGCATTTGCTTAGAAGTCTTAATTTACATTTTGCGAAAATACATTTATGGCTCTTCTCTTTAATATTGCCGAGAAAGTTTTTGAGTCAGCACAAACACAACGCAAAATGTAATTAATAAATCCATTAAATATAAACATTATTTATCCATACATTTATTTGTTTATTGTTTTAGTTTCCCATGAGAACTATTTAAATTTTGTTAACTTACGACTTTAATTCATAAAGTTAAATTTGTTAAATATTGTTTGTTACCTACATACATACATACATATAAATGGAAACGCAAAAGTTTGAATGTGCTCTACATACAAAATAACTTGTTAATTTCTTCTCGAACGATAAGCATCCTTTATGCATACACATACAACTATCGATTTTGTTGTATAATTGAAATAAAAATCGCTTAACTCGAAAATCAAAAATTAAATCAATAAACAATTTTCAATTAGAATACATTAAAAGTCATGGAATCGAAGACGATAGCATGAAAACGAAAGATATATTCATTCGATGCTATGGAATTCGATTATAAAGTGTTCTATGTTAAAGAAATACTTTGCGCTGAACTTTATTTTGTAGGAATCGTTATTTATTAAAATGTTTAGATGATGATGGCATTCGATGTTAAATTTTTCGATACTTCATATGTATAGTGAATTTCGTTAATGTTGCGTTAAAATTTATTCTTTAATTACCAACTGCATTTCTAACTATACTCACCTACTCACATTCCTAGAAAATGATCTATATTGATTGTATATTATCATTCGTTCAACTGTAACAATAACGTCTGGTGCCACTGATGAAGAGAAAATAAATTATTTATTTTGCACCGCCACTATATTTTTTTTCTATTCTTTACAAAATTGTATATAATTTAGATATAAATGTGTACTGTATAAGTACGTATAGGTACATTTAATTAGCATATCCGATTCTGAAATCATATTATACATATTTCTATTAATATTATACGAAGAGTCTCACTCCTGCTATTTCATTTTACAACGTAACACAACCATATACATGTACATAGGGGAGCACAAAATATAAAAATAAAAATAAAAAGAAAGAAAAAAAAAATAAATAAATAGGAAGGAAACCTTGTTTACATTAAAATGTTCAATTATATTACAAATTTTCACACAGACTTAACCTGTATTTTCATTTAAATTTTTCCCAGTAGAAATAACTTTTTTCATTATTTTCGAAGAAAAAGCAAATAATGTTGTTGATATTGAGGCGTGCGAATGGCATAAGATGGAAATAAATTAAATTCTATGAGCTATTTATATTAAAAGCACAACTGGCAGCCCAAGAAATACAAGCAGCCCTAAATGATAAGATTTCACCACACGTAATGACTTTTCTCGTTTTATTTTTTTATATATTTTATTAAAAAAGTAATATTTCATGTACCTAATATTATTGTTTGTTTTGCAGACGTCATCTACACAAAAGTATAATATTTGTGAAGCTTCCAACAAAAAAAAAAAATAATAAAAAAAATAAAAAACAGAAAAGACATAGCACCTACCACCTACACCTTATACTTTCTACTTTCTACTAACTATATACTCTTATACCCTCTACCCTTATCTGCTATAGTTTGAATAGAATTTTTTTCTCTAGCAAATATTGGTTTTTCCCATTTCCATTTTTGAAACATAACAGATCGAATCCTAGTGAGATGACATCGTTATCATGTCTGCCGATTTCCACTTATCCGAAATATCCTTTTCATAGAAAACTTATTCAATTTTTCGAATGTTTTTTTTTTTTTTTTTTTGTATATATATGGCTATGCCCAGGAAAATCTACCTGTCTTATATTTTATATTACGTACCTATTCATGTATATTATAGAAATATCAATTTTCGTATCTTTAGACAACCATAGAAATCACCAGATTACTGAATGCATTTCGAGAAGAGCTATTACTTACTTATATGTCTTATATATGTCTGAATTTGATAGTCATAAATGTAATTAATAATTAATAATAAATCTGTCCATGAATCCCGTAAAATAATTAAGGATATTTTCGTATATGTATATGAAATAATTTCGGTACATCTCGTACACCTACTACGAGTATTATCCAAATTATATAATACCGAAAATGTCTGATATGGAAAAGTTTCGTACAATAACCGCATAGATTATCCACAGCACACAAGTGGGAGATAAACTTTGTCTTGTCGGTAACTTAATAAACGCTGCAAAGCAAAAGATGTAGAAGTGTTGCACTTCATCAAGCTGGTTTGGTTACGATAAGAAAGATAATATGCAAAACCAACAAAATTTAAACCATTTTCTTTACCATAAAGATAGAGGGGACTTGCTAAGTGTTTTCGCAAAATGCAAATAGCCCCTTGGAACAATATTGTTGGTAATAAAATAAATTTACTTAAATTAATTGCTGTGAGTGTAGGTATATTGGGTATAAGAGGGATATTCTTTTATTTTATTGTAATTAGCGTCGAATTCTAACTATATAATTATAGGCTGATATTACAAAATGCAAATCGTAACTGTTTGTACATAGCCAATTGAAATGTTCCAAAAATATAATTTTGCTTAATAATACCACCTATATCTACACCTACACTGTAATAATACCTATAGCCGTGAATCCTTAAAAGTCCCCCATCCGACTGTATGGCATTTAGGGGAGATTAATTATTAAAAGTGCGGTTACCGAATTAGGACTTAAATTTTCCGAAAAATATTGATACAGTGTCCTCGATAAATTAGTTGACATCTTTTTTTCCAAAAAAATTGATTAAATACTAACAAAATGGATAAATTAGTTAGTAACTTTCATATACATACTATATATCGATGGCTTATATACAATACCCGCTAACTCATTTTTATGTAGTTTTCAGGAAACATAATGTATTGAGTTAGTGAATGGTCAAACATTGCAATAAAACAAACTTTTTGTGATAATTCTACCATGGGTGCAGGGTTGCATAAATATCAATTTTATGCAATAAAAAAAAAATCGGTAAAAATGAGTTAGCGAGTATTGTATATATGTAAGTCATCGATATACTGAGTTGGGTTTTAGTTCTGGATAAAAATTCAAATTTTTTTCTTAGTGTCAAATAACTTATTGGCGGCAATGCATACACATATGTCAAAATTAGTAATTATTGAAATAGTTAATTCGCCCTCTTGCACATATTTATTAAGAAAAATAGGTAATTTTCTAGAAAAATGAGTCATACTGATTTTTGGCTGTCACCTGATCGGACAGCAAAAATATTTATAAGAACGAAAATTGGAAAAAACGCTTCAGTATCAGAAAACTGAAAACGTCATTAGAATGGCCATCCCTCAAAATCCTTACATACCAATTTTCATGAAAATATCTCGATAAATAAGGAAGAAAAAATCTTTATAGAATAAAATCTGAGTAGGAAAAAATCTTTATAGAATAAAATCTGTGTAGGAAAAAATCTTTATAGAATAAAATCTGTGTAGAAAGAAATCTTTATAAAATAAAATCTGTGCAGAAAAAAATCTTTATAGAAAAAAATAAATAAAAAATAATATTTTTGTATTAAATTTTTCCTTTTTTCCTCAGCAATTCAGTAAATGGTTTGTATTGAAGAGCCAGTGCATTAGCAATAATATTTAATTCTAAAGATATGAAATATTGGTTAACGTTTATATTTCGTAAATATATTTGTTTTAAACTCAATTTGCAGAGAAAGCAATAACTAATTAAAATTCATTTTTCTATTTTTTATCAGATTTCTTTGAATTATTAGATGTGGCAGAAAAATTTTATGATTTTGTTTTAACATATTATCAATCATCAGCTAACTATACTTTTATTCTATTCATAATGGAAATGTCATTTTGACAATTATTATACGAGTCGAATATAGTAAAAACCAATTAATTTAAGTTAATAATGCCGAACAATAAAATAATTACATATAAAAAAAAACAATGCGTGTTTCTCTACCCTTATAATGCTTCCCCTATTAATACCAAGAAATTATGTCCAAATGCTAAGCTATAAATATATGGTAGAATTCAAAAAAGCTAAAATGTCCAAAAGACATGAACAATAAATATATTGTCATGCTTGGACTTGATGAGTAAATACAGCAACTAATGTGACATGAACATTACAAGTTAACACGAGAAGGATATAGCTACAGTTTTATATAGCTACATTTTTTTTTTTTTTTTTGGAAAATTGGATCAACTTGTTTAATGAATCAAGAAAATTGTATTTACCGAGAACCCAATGACAGATCAACAAATAATTAAATTTAATTATTTGTGTATAAATGTACTTTTAAAAGTCCTCTCAGCATAATAGGGTTTGTTATTTACATTGAATCCTTTCAAAATATTTGGTCACAGCAAACAGGACCCAAAGTCAAACTAACAAAGCTTTACTTCTCCTCTGTTTGGAATAGTAAATTCTAAACAAACTACATACCTATATGTATGTATATCGAGAATCTTATTACTCATATTTATTTTTAATCGTATACTAACTGTTTCCAGATGTGTTCCCCTTTTTCCGTTACATTGTTTAGTTTAAGATTGAGAGTTTAATAGTGGCAAATATTGTACAATTTGCTGCTCAGTTTTATATTAATTAATTTAAGTCGGAAACCTTGATATATATTGGCGATTAATTTAACCCTAATCCTACCAAGGTGTGTCTATGAGACACATTTCATTTTAAAAACTCTCCTACTCATTTAATACTTATATTACCGATCGGAGGCTTTATGTATTTTATCATTTGACATTTTTACACACAAAAATAAAATTTTTAACTTTTTATCTACATTTAAATTTAATAAAAATTACTAGCACAACCCACCAAGATAAAAAAGGCCTAGTTCGATTAGGGTTAAATAAATACCAGATAAATTATTGATACATGTACTTACTACAATTGTACTTACATAGTATAAACAAAAATTATCTTGAATCGATGAACCATTTTATAGTTAAAAAAATATTTAAATAAAGTAATTAAAACAATGTCCAAAAATATATATGCGGGGCTGAACGAAATTTTAATGAATTTCCATTTTAATAATGAAAAAAGGATTAACATCCTTTTTATTCTTTGGTTGAATGGAATTGTTTTTTTTCCATCATACGGAATTTAAAATGTAAAACTTTTTTAAGTTAAATTATTCTGAATTAAGTGAAAATTTTCGCATGGTCCATAGAATAAAATTTTCATTTTTATATGTAAACTATTTTGGTCAGTCAACTAGTTTTTTGGTGTTTTCATTATTACTAAAATTTAGGGGATATTTTAAATATGTACCGTCCTTGGTACGGTACCGTCTTAATTTGATAATGAAACAAAAACGATAAAATTTTCCAAAATTAATTAATATTACATAGAGTGTCCTTTATTTGTGTTTCAATTGCAACGAAAATGGTTAAATTTGAATAGTTCAAATATTAGAAAAAATTACCTAAGGAGTGAAGGGATGTCTTTAGGGAGGTTTTTAATTTTTATGTTTTCATTTTATTGTCACCCATCACCCATCTGTTTAATTTATTTATTTGAAATAGTGTTCCGTTCTTTCTCAAAAATAAGTTCGGACTCAAAAAAAAAAAAACGCTACAGCAATATACAAAAGTTATGATTTTTTTTTTACAATTATTTTGTTGATTTAGGACCAACTCCAAATTAATTTAAAAAAAATTTCACCACTTACTAAAAGTTTTCTTTAATATCACAAAAAAGATTTTTTTTTTTAATTAGGTATTTTTGAAATTTTTCAGACTACTAATCTATAATTTGGATTATTTGTGATCGATTGTTGCCTAGTTATACAAAAAAAGGCAAGAACATTTAATGAGAATCTACATATCTACATACTACCAAATTTAAGCTGGTTAATCTAATGAACGAAATACGTGAGTAAATATGCGTTCTTAATGATTTGCAATTTGCAAACTAACAACAAAATTATAAATTTATAAATTTTGACTATCTTCTACCTAAAGTTAAAGAATCTTAATAATTCACGGTATATTATTTAGTTGAAGAACATTTTTTGTCTAAATATTTAACAATTTGAATTATGTTTATTGCATTTAGATCTTAAACTTAGTTACCTAACAATATTTATTAAATTTAAATTCCAAAAAAATTCTTTGCTGGCATTATGAATCAAATAATTAAATCTACTTGGTTTACTACCAAAACCATGTTCTAACTGATAATTATTGTTAAACAATACACAATATAACAACATTCTCAATCTCTATAAACTAACATCAAATATATACATATGTATATAGACGACAATACCTTTAATACATAGACAGACTACTTTATATACCATATTCAAACACATTTTGATAGATATGCACCATTAATATAATAAACAACTTCAATAACTCAATAAAACTTTAGTTTCACAATCATATTTCGTATATATGAACCAAAGAGCGATAGAGATAAAGAAAGAGAGAGAGAGAGTCCTGCTAATAATTACCAACTTGTTTTCCACATAAATGACTTTAATCAATAAAACAAAGCACAGACTCCTTACCATTCATGAATAAATGATTGACCTGAATTTTTTAAACATTGAAGTTACTATATAGAGGTATAATACATACATACATACATATATATATATATCAAAATCTCCTCTATAGCTTTCTAGCTTCTAAAATTTATTAGAGTATACGTCAGAAAGTTTTGTGCACGGCTACTCCATAAGCAAATAATATACAATCTGACAGCAGGCAGCTTTCGTAACAAAAACTTTTTAATATTCAATTAGGAACCTCTTCAAAATGTCAAATTAAATAGAAATTTTACATAGCAAAGTGATTACAAATTATGTTAAAGCTGGAAAATGTTAACAAAAAAAGTTTAAATTTTAAAGTTTCTTTTATATGAAAAGCTCTAATATGTAATACAAATACATACATACATACATATGTATATGGATGTACATAACTCAGATAGATACAAGCTCATAATATGCATTAGTTACGAGTATGTAAGTCTAAAAAGTAGATTTTCTTTTTGTGGGTTGGACACATTTTCAATGATGCTAGAAAAACCAAAATGAAAACGGTTAAGGTTATTTTCTCTATATAAAAATCTAATGTGGGGTTCATCTACTTTACTTTCCACATAGGTATAAGTTATAATATCAATGTGTCACAATAGCTGAGATGGGAATTCTATGTGTTGTAGAAGTTTTTAATAATTTTGTAATTTTTTTTAAAATAAAAAAAAAAAATTTTATAACCCAATTTTTATGTGTTATGGATTCCCAGCGATTCCCAACTTTTTTTTTTCATGCGGCCCAATTTTCAACTCATATTAATTTCGTGGCCCACCCATATAACTCAATGTTTAAATGTGAAATGTCAAATATTTTGAAGCATGGTTTACACTACAGAATAACTGCTGAGTCTTGACATTGATGAGAGGAGTTTACAATATTATGTAAACAATATTGATATTTGAAAAACCAATGTGAATTGAATTTTTAATTTTACACGACCCAATTTAAGTTGCATGCGACCGCAAATTGGTTCGCGACACTTCATTTGGGAATCGCTGGTATAGAAACATTAATAATCTATATATTATTCTATAACAGTGCTCCGCAGCCTTTTTAGATTAGAAAAACTGAGTTCACATAGATAATGTCGTGGAAAATGGGAGCCGAATCTCGATGAATTTTTTTTTGGCGTCTTATCGTTCGTCACATCAACAAAATCCACTCTAACTTTCTAAGGAACGAATTTCTGTAGAATTTTCAGCATTGATTGTTAATGGATTTCGGATTCAATCCATATTGATCGATGTTCATCGTATGGAAGTAGTGCATAAATTTCTGTTCTCGCAATGTCAAATGTTCTGCTCGTGCTAAATCCGGAATTTTAACATTTTAATACCACTTAAGTCGTATTTACACTCGATACGATTTGCGTGGTTTCGATTTGCGTCTGTGGAACCAATTACCGTCGCAAATCGATTTCATGGTGTATTTAATTAAAAATTAATATTTGTTAACAAATATTTCTGAATATTTGTACATTTTCCTCATATGCCGCGGCATACCAAGCATCGTCACGCGGTACACCGGTTACGGAGCACTGCTCTATACGATAGTGATGTATATCTATTATAATAATTTCTTAATTTAACATGAAAGTTTTTTTTGTGAATAATTGATGGCAATTTAATGAAAGAAAATTTATTTTATTTCATTTTACCTAAAGGTTTTTTTTTAAATTTTTAATGGAAATTATTTTTATGGAAATTTTTTTCCCTAAATGAAAATTTGTGTAATAAATATATAAGCAAAATAATTTATCTAGAGCCGAGAAAAACGTTTCAATGCATCCTTGTCTTTGTATTAATGGAATACATTTTTGTCAAACTATATCTGCATATACACATCGAAAAATTCAGCAAAACCTAATAATTGTTTGGTAAAATATTGCAATTATCGCAAATGACGCACCTTGTGTGGGGGAAGCCAAATAAAACCCGAAACACTTGATGATAATTGTTGAAAATCCATTTGTCTCTTAAAATTAAATAAAGATTTGTTTAACTGACAAATTTGGTTCTAAAAGCGACAAATGTCATTCAATTGATCTTTATTGTTTATGTCAATTACAACTTAATTAATTAAAGATATTTATAAACAATGGCTGATATTCTTTCTTCTGAATGAGTTACAATGTGTTCATAAATTTGGTGTCAATAAAACACCGATTATTTTATCAGTACAGAGGGTATTGTATAGATAAAGACTATAAAGAAAATTACAACAACAACAACAACGAAAAAACGACCACATCTACAATTGACGAAATGATTAATTAGTATCGACCATAGGAATAAAATAAATGTTTCCAAACTATAAATTTACCAGTGATATATTGTGAAACTTCTACCATCTGTTTATCCAATAGTAGATCCAAAATAGCCAGCCAGGCGAAACTTATATAAAGCAATTACAGTAAGACCTTTAAATGAACTATTCCCCTGGCTGCCACCCCCAACAAATAAACAAACAAATAATTTTCAAACTGTATGCTTTTTGTTAACACATAGGTCCACACATACTACATACGGTCCGGTAGGTATCTTTTATGCTCTCTTTCACCAGCTTTCATCTTATGTAATGTTATAATCGCATGTCCAGGATGTGGTACAAGTTCTTTTCGCTTACTTTTTCATAATTTTTTTGTTTTTTTGTTTTCTCCTTCCTATATTTTTCTTTCCTATAGAGTTTGTTGTTTGTTGTGACAAAGTTTCTGCTATCAACACCAGTTATTGCTATTGTTTTCGGTGCTTTATCACGGCATTTAGTACAATAGCCAATGATGATATATACAATACAAATACAATCCTAGCTAGCTTTGCCATACTATAGCTCTAGTTCTAGAGATATAGAATCCTTATATACACACAAACATATGTATGTACGTACATATGTACACAATGTAATATGTCCCATGCAATTTATTAAGAATGAAAAACATTTTGTAATAACACAGGATCGCATACAACAGAAATATGTCATATATTCAATACACACGAAAAACATAATAATATTTCAGATATTTTTCAAATAAAATTCCTTATTTCTTCATATATTATATGTATGTATGTACGTACATGTACAACAACATTATATAATATGTAGCTACGTATATAAGTATGTACCATACATTATATGTAATAGATAAGTATACATATATGAAGAGCTTTTGAGAAGCTTTATTAAAATAACCATTAGACAGCTTCAACATCTACATACACATAATACCTCGTCTACATACATATACTTATAATATATGTATGTAGAGATAATATAACTATGTATATACACACATACATAATATTTCCATTTTCCTTTTCAAAACAATTAACTTTTCCTTCGTTGCCTTGTTGGAATTTTCTTCCGTAAGACTTTTATTCATAATTTATTCATTGCATGATTGTCTAAATTAAACTGAACATCAACATCATTTACGCTGAAAATAAAGCAAAAAAAAAAAAAAAACTTTTCCAAACAGTATCATCCAATTAAAGCGCGTGGGGGGGTGTTTTTTGAAATTTTCCAAAATTCACATAACCATAACCGTTTCGGCAATGATTATACCCATGGATTATGTGCATTATTTAGTTAGATATTATATGGGTGGGCATATTTATGCTATATACATACATATATATATTTATATATCTGTACATATATATATACTTGTTGTATTATATATAAATGGGAATTGAAATAAAATGTGAGGCGAAGTTTATGAAAACTCATAAATTCACTCAGATTTTGTTTTTGCAAAAATACTCTCTCTCCCATCCATATACATACATATATATATACCGTATCTATGTATATTATATATTTACATATATAAAAGGGTTGTTAAACACAAAATATACCAAATTTCTGGTGAGTAATTTAAATTTGGAAAATATTGTGCAATTTTTGGGTTGTACACCAGATGTGAAATGCAAAAATGTGATTGTATCTTTGAGTTTTTTTTTTTTTTTTTTAACCGAATAATAAAAGTTGAGTAACTTTTATAGTGACAGAATATTTTGTTTTTAAAATTGTAGGAGTTATGTGTTAATAGTTAATTTAAAAAGAAAAAGTTTTAATTGTACAATATTTTGGTTGCTAATGAAGAAAAAGAATATACTCGTACTCGAATATACTAATAGGGGAAATATGGGTAAAGTGGACCGGTTGGTTAAAGTGGACCACCGTACTTTTTCGTAATATAAGCAGACTTATCTATCAGTTGTTTAAAAAATTAAAAGTATCGATACCATAACAGAAATAAGAATTATGCTTCACACAGCTGATTTTATTTTGATTCCCACTTAAGTGGCCCACTTTACCCATATTTCCTCTACTTCTGTTTATTTTGTGCAATACGATTAGTAAAATACATGCAAGAGTTGAATAAAGAATAAAGTTCAGCTATTGACTACAAATTCATATTGTTTGACCACTGATGAATTGTGGTCAAACAATATGGATTATACTGTGTGTGATTATACTATGGCGTATGGAGTAAGATTTTCTATTCATTCGTTCTATATAGTTACAACATATTATTACTAATCAAATTAATTAGGTACATAGTCCTTCACAATATTGTCAGATAGTAAGTAAAGAATTTTCAAAGATTTTATCTTAATCTATAAATACCGACAAAATGCTCAGTTTATTGAGTGGGTTGCCCTTGGAGCGGGGAGATCCCGGGTTCAAGTCCGACCTCAGTAAAACATGAAATGATTTTCTCGGGTATGTTGATTTGAATCTGAGGCCGGATGGTTCGATTGCACCTAGTGATTAGATTGCATTTGGGGTTTGGATTGCTCCTTAGTGGTTACATTGCATCTGGTGGTTGGATTGTACCTAGTTGGATAGCACCTGGTGGTTAGATTGCACCTGAGTGTTGGATTGCACCTAGTAGTTGGATTGCACTTGGTAGTTGGATTTCACCTAGTGGTTGGATTATACCTGGTGGTTGGATTGCGCCTAGTGTTTAGATTGCACCTGGTGATTGAATTGCACCCGGTCCTTGCATTGCGAGTATTTGTACGGTTTTCATAAAAAGAACATTTAAAGAAACAACATACAACAACAACATTTAAGGAACAGCAAAAATGTATGTATATAGATTTTGAGTAGTATCAAAAAAATTAAGTGATATTCATTTTTTAATGTTCTACATAAATCAAAAATTTCTATAAAATTTAAAAACAATGACAAAATGAAACTTCAAAAAAATCTATCCATACTGAAGACTATCCATTAGAAAACAAAAGCCCATCAACAGCAATTTCTTTTCGTAATTCAATAAAAAATTAAAAAAAGGTTTAGGTAATTTTTTTGAATATCTGCCAAAAAAAAATTAATTTAGATACGTACCAACTTATTTTAAAATTTGTCTCTTTTGAGTGTTAAATAAATCAATGTCAATTGATGTTGATACAAATTCCACTAGAATGAAGCTGTGAAATGGATAATTCGAATGCCTGATCTTATTAAAAACCCAATAAATGAATAGATTAAATTCTATAAGCTTTGATTTAAATGCAATTCCAAAAAATAAAGCTAGAATTGTTTGGACATACTAATCCAGGATGCCCTAATATTGACATTTCCACTTTGTAACACATAAAGTTACTATGAATTGTTGATAAGTTTTTGAAATAAGGAAATTGTGAGGAAAATAGGAGTCAAACACCGTTCGCCTACGTAATGCGCTAAAAATCCTTCTGACCAAAAAAACCATTGTGTAAATCGCAAAACATTTACAAAAAGCTTTTCTATACCACACAACTTTTGGTTGGGCAAAATTACTTGCCATTTTTTTGTATGAAAGGAGTTTTTTTCCTATTGTTCCGTTCGTACATACATAGAAGTAATTATATCCTAAAATAAAAGGATCGTTTCGAGCACTGTTTCAATAAAAATGAAAATTCATTTGTTTTTCAACATTCAACAATAAATACATACTATAGTTTAGCCAATTTTTGGGTCTAACATTTTAACAAACCGGAAATATTTTTTTTATTTTTTTTTTTTTTGAAAAACCAAACCAAAAACTGCCCTCTTCTTCTACACTATAAAATAACAAAAGCTAATCTAAATTTGTATATATTATTATATACAGAAATAAATTATCAGAGCATTACTCGTCAACCCCACTGTGTGTGGATCACCTACCTGACAGCATTTATTTTATGTTCTTGATAATGACTCAGCAGTGCTATAAAATTCTCCAAAATAATAGTGTGTAATCTGACAGAGGAACATGATACTCAATTATTTAACACATAAAACTCTATCGATTTGTTTACTCTATATATATATATATATATATAGATAGATATATATTATAGCTCTACTGCTCTACACTATATGTACATAGAAAATGTTCTATATAGAGGAAATAACTTCAATGTTAAAGAGCGCATAAAAGTTGGCCATAAAATAGATTCATTTTGTGTGCTTTACATCCAGTACGTACATACATAAGTACTCTGAGTGTATACATTTCTAACAAGAATACAATTTCGAAGCCAATTGGGTTGACTACATATAATATGTAACAATGTACAATTGTGCAATCATTGTATAAATATGAGACTGACTGGTTGGTACTCGAAATACATCCAAATGTTGTATTAGTTAGAGTAGATATGGTAGAGAGTGACGATATGGCAGGAAAACCCTTATCAACTTTATTTCATTTTCATTTTATATGGTTCCTCTAACTACGATTCCTTCTCCTATTTGGCTCAAATGTCTTGCCGAGAAGATCTATTGCTTCCCATTTAAAAGAGCAAAGTGATATGGTCATTCTTCTGTGCCAGAGCTCATTGGAACGAAACTTTATAAGAAAATTAATTTTCGTTTCAAGAGAGATCTTAATATTTTTCCTTACGACAAATTGACAAATTGAAAAATGTCGGGTGTAACAAGCATGAATCTGCCAAGTTAAATTGCAAATGAAAGTTTACTTGTTCTACTTCTTTTGCTTGTTAGGAATTATGTATACTTAGGATGGGCGGCAGCAAACACTATGAAGATAAAATAGTTTTTTGAATTGCTTGGAAAATTAAATTAACATTAATATCATAATCTTGTTCAGCCAAGTGGAAAATTATTTTCAGAATAACGATGTCAAGAATATAAATTTTATGAATTTTATTTTCGTTTCTCGTTGGATCATTATCTGCCATTCATCTGGTTCTTCATTCTTTATTTGAAACAATATTATATGTACCTATAATAGATAGTAAATTGAATTTAAATTTTTTTATTTATATAAGTAAAACCATTGGAGGTTTAAATAGTGGCGGATCAAGTATAGAGGGGGCCTCAAGCGGTAAGTAGTTCGGGGCCCTCAAACTTAAGTTAGAAAAAGAAAAGTTTCAAGAAATCGCTAAGTTAATAGCAAAAAAGAAAAGTAATCAAAAATTTTACATTAAATAAGTTTATTAAAAAAACATATTTTTTACATGAATTTCAGTCTTAGTTTATTTCTTTCAAATTCGTCAATTATTTTCGCAGTGTCAGTTTGGTTCAAAATTTCCTGCTCTATATACAGTATGGTCATATTATTTAATCATTCTTCTTCTTACTCTACTCTTTAGTTTTAAAAAAACTGAAAACGCATTAGATAAGGAAATTATTAAAAAAATAATATTCAACATTCGGAAAATATTATTATTTGATTAAAAAAAACGTAATTTTCCTCGAATCCTAATGAAAAGACATTTTAAGACCTCTGGGTCGCTTCCGGGCCCTTTGGTCTTCTGTGGCCCTACGTGCCGCTCATTCCACTTACCGTTTAATACGCCACTGCATTTGAAGTTAATTTTCACAAATTAGATTCCGTTAAAAAAAAATGTATTACAAAAAATCTTTAAAAGGGATAAAAAAGGACATCAAATAAAAAATAGTACTAAAAATTGAGAAAAACACATGTGGCATTATTTGTTCAGCTTATGCATGAAGAGGTTGACTTCATTATCAACCTATTTATTTTTGGTGTTTTTTTCTTAACCCTCTAATGGAACCAACAAAATCAATGCGGGATAATTTTTGTGTGGCCGACAAGAAACACATACTACAATAACCTTAGAGGGTTAATATATTCCGAAATAATGGAAATAATTCAAATGTTCAATTTGATGGTCTGGAGCCACTGACACGGAGAAAAATTAATGTTAAATGGTGTTAATTTGCAAAACAAAAGGATTATTATCTATTCTTAATTGTTATAATTGTAATAAAATTACTTGAGAAGCGAGTAATTTTTTTTCAAACTAATATCCTGTAATTTTATGACTAAATAATTAATAAAATCTAAATTTCCAATTCATTTTATTTTAAAAGTCATTCACTTGAATTATGATTTTTTTTTATCATCTTTTTTATAGAAAAGGGATTTTTATTTATAGTATATTTATTTATTAATTAATTGCCTCCCTCGTATAATTTCGAACAGATTAAAACAATAATAATAATGAAATTATTGCTGTATACTGTATATGTACAATGTACATATGTAGTTATTAGATATCTATACATGTAATGGTATCGCCATCAGATATGAAAAACTTTTAATTAAAATCGATTAACACGGCCCAACTATCGAAAACACGTTGTATGGGGATTGGTATAGTTTTCATAATTTCTGGATAATTTCAACAAAACAACCTAAATTCATGTTCTAAATGGTCATCATTTGCCAAAACACATATTATTATTAGTCGTTTGGAACGTATTTAGATAAGCAGAGAGGGTGTACTTAACCGTCATTTGTATATTGTGTAATATTATTTAGAAGATCTACATATTAGATTAAGTTAATTTTGATTTACATTTCTAATTATTATTATAATTGAGATTTGGAAGGGATTATTAGTTGAGTGTTTTAAATAGAGTTTAGTTAGCATTAGCTTTACATTTAATTGACTTAATTTATATTTATTTATTTTGTTTTCACAACAAAATTCTTCTTTTATGACACACCCCTTTATGAATATTTAGATTTATATCTTATCAAATGGAATAAACTATAAATTACCTATACAGTGAGGTACTGTAGGTTTTTTTTTCATTTTATTTTTGCATCCTTACTATAATCCGCGTTACTCCGTTAATTGTTTAAATATTTTTATAAGGATAATCTTATTTCTAGTAACATTTTATTCCCAATCTTTTTTCGCTTATAAATTTCTTTCTGTTTTTTAGCAATATATCGATCCATAATTTTGAATCTGACGTATCTCATTTTTATTAACTTTTCAGTAGATCGAAAAAACTGATTAATTTTTCTATTAGTGCATTAGTGTGGAGTCAAAAAAAAGAGGGGCGAAAATTGTTGATATACATATAATTCAAAAACACATTTTGTGAGGTTACGTATGTGAACAAAATTACCATCAAAATCTCAATTCCGGTAATTGTTGAGATAAGACCGATTTAAAATTAGCGATCAATATACAATTCTAAATTGGATAATCTGGAAGACATTTTGTTAGAAAACCGAAAAAAAAGAATAATAAGGGAAAAAAGATTGGAAATATAAATCAAATTTTACTTGAAATAAGATTATAATTGTTAAAATATTTTAACAACTAAAATTATGATAAGAATTTCATAAGCAAAAAAAAAAAGCCCACGCTACGCTACTGACTCATACACAAAAGTACTATGAATTGTTCAGTAAAATTCAATATGGTGAAAATATTCATGATGGGCGGCAACATTTCTATTAGGAATTTTGCTATTAGCGAGGTATGTAAAATTTACGAAATCTCACCGCTAGCAGATGGTCCGTCTGAATATTTTAACTCACTCAATAGTAATTGAAATAATTTGTTCGTGGGATAGAAAAAAGAAATATTTATAGCGAATTTTATGTACATTACATACATACATACATACATACATACATACCTACAATACAAATACATTACTCACTGAATTTATTATATTTTTCTGATATTTTTAATAGACATGAAAAGCCTTTTAATAACCTATGCGTGCAATTTGTAATTCAATATTTTTGGATCAACCCAAAGTGTTAGTGTAGATTAAATGACTACAAATTATTTTAATAAATTCTAATTTTTGTACTGGTGGTACCGCAAGAATAAATCTAATAAAATTAGTAGAAAAAAAAATAATTGCAAAAGTATAATTCATTGAAATAAAAATAAACCAATGCAAAAACAAATAAAAATATTAAAATGAGAAATGTAATTATTTACATAAGGTCTATGGATGTGTATCAAGGTGTTTTATCTGTATTAGACTTAATTTGTCAAGGGGCTATTAACAGAGTATTTGAATGGGCCTCGCACAATAAATAATACAAACAAATATACGAATTAATAAAATAATACTCCTACAAAATATTTAAAAAAAACCCTAATATTACAAATTGAGTGTGTTCTGCTGACCTTATCTTATTTGTAATTTAAATTAAATTAGTTCTGTTTTTTACCACCGTTCTAAATATTGTCGCTATCGTCCCTGTCCTTTTCAACTGCCGAAAGAGAAAACCAGTTAACTCTTACGTAGGTACTAAATTCGTATACCATATTGTGGCACCATGTGGTGTGGTCTGTAGACACACATGTAATTTTTATGGAGATTTTTCTACCAGTTGACTAAAAATAGATCCGTTGTTTAGGATATTCTAAAATTTCAGTCTGTAATAGTTTTTTAATAATAAGAAGTCAAATTGATTTTGGGAAGCATGGCTGATCATTGATCAAAGAATAGAAGCGGACTTCTTGCCATTGACCACCGCTGAGTAAAAAAAACAAAAACAAAATAACCAAAGTGCAGTGAATATTTGGGTGTGCTCGACAATTAATATTAATTATTCAAAGAATATTCAGTCGCCAAGACGGAGAAAGACTAACTTGGAAGCTTTTGAAGTAGAACTTTGGAAGTGGCCGCGAGCCAGGTCACAATTACACTGCTATACACTGTTAGCCTCTTGTAATTTGATCTTCTAATGTTGTGTTCGGTATTAAAATTCATTAACTTTTTCGTTTTAATAAGAAATTTTGAGTTGAGAGTTTTATAATTTATGCAGAAAAATTCATTGTTTCATTTCGTATTGTTTTTTTTTTGTCACATAAACGTCTTTATTTGTACAAGATTTTTTTTTTATGTTTCTGTCAATAATTTTGACAAAAAAAAACACTTTAACTAAAGACCTACTTATACCTACAAATTTACGTGCTTTATTTAAAACTAAATACACTGGAAACGTTTTTTTTTTCGGTATAATTTCCTGTTTAACAAAAATTTAGATGACAAAAAAAAAAAAAAAAAAAAAAAAAAAAAAAATATAGAAATAAAAACAAAAACCCAAATAAGAATTCCTCCCAACAAGTTTAAACAAAAATTCTAGTCGTACATTCATTCATCCTACACTTAACAAGCAAGTTGAAATTCATTACATTTTCCGAGAGTGTATATAGATATGTATATAGATCCCCATATTTGGTACGAAGAGGATTTTCGATTTAGATGAAAAATCTAACTTTAGCAACTGCAATGATTACGGTAATTTTTCATTTCCACTAATAGCCCTACAAATTGTGTTACGGCGTCAATTTTAATACATTCGTTTGCCGCACTGATTCAAAAAAAAAAGAAAAAAGAGTCCTTTTCTATATAACAACTACTTATAAATATATCTGATGTCTAATGGCACAGAAATAATTTAATTGATTGACTTTTCCACTTTTAATTGTGTATTCGTTTAAAGGGATTGTTTGAATCACTAAATTAATGACCAAAGTTTTTTCATTCAAACAATTGGATATTTATATCAGTGTGGTATTTTTTGTTTTTTTTGTTTTTGGTTTTTTACTGTAGGACGATGGATAAGGTTCACTAAATTTATATTTAAAAAAGGGTAGGATTTAATTTGAATTGAACATTTTTTGATTGATTTAAAATTGTTACATAAAAGATTTGGGATGGGAAAACTTGTCGGACTCCAAAAATCAGTGGCGGTTCGTGAGAATTATTGACTATTTAAAAAAAAAAAACTTACGTTATTTTGATGGAAGAAAATTGAAAAAAAATTGATCGTTCATCGAACATTTTGACCGTTTTTTTGGCGTTTTCTTAAAAAGTGACAAACAATTTTGGACTTTCTTAATAATAAAGATATAATTTTGAGACTTTGTATTTTTACAATATTTTAAGTTTCAAGCTTATTTTGTCAACTAAAATTTTTGCAAAAATTTAAACCTTTAAGATCCATAGATTTTTTGTTAAATATTATTAATTAGTTGAGATCTGAAAAAAATCGCCTTATCCACTGACCTGGTATCGAACCTAAGACCCTTGGATTTCGCGCAGCTACCAGTACGGTATGTCGCATTTTTATTTAGGTTGAACTTACACAGCGGACATCAAGAGTATTCGTAAAAATGCCCATAAGAAATATTTTCTTTTCTTTTGATTCATTTTCCCTTTTATCAATTTTTCATCACTTTTAGCGAAAGTAGGGAGATATTTTAAAAGGTGGGAATTTAAACGGAGGATTCATTCACTTGAAATAGGTTATCAAATTATCAGAGAAACGCGTGAAAAAAGGAATTAGCAAATTGTAATTAAATCAAAATTTAAAAAAATACGGAATATAATATTAGAAATTAGGTAAAAATAAATAAAAAATGTTATGGCCAAGGTGGTCATTACACACTCATTATATTTAAAGTTATTTACAGATCGCTGGCAAAATACTTATAGACACCGTGTTAGAAATGATGATATAAGAGAAATTAGTGCTATAGATGACGTTGTTCGTTGGGACCGAAATAGAAGACGTGTATGGAGAGATTATATTGGAACAATGAGCAATGATAGAATAGCAAGAATTTTTACAGACAATAAGTCAATTGGTGAGATGGAAACAATATTGAAGTTCCATATAAAAGGAAAACACGTCAAATACGTCATAGGCATCAAAATAACAGGATATGTGTCCTACAAAAAAGAAGAGACATACGTTTTCAAAAAGAAGAAGAAAAAGAATAGACATACGTTTTCAAAAAGAAGAAGAAAAAGAATAGACATACGTTTTCAAAAAGAAGAAGAAAAAGAATAGACATA
>JANSTT010000930.1:0-35416 GCA_026745375.1 Platyura marginata
ATAGTTAGACATATATCAAAAGGTTGGCATATCCTTTAGCTATATATTACTAGCACGTTTCTAGTATAGCATTTTTTTGTTGGTCAATTATTTTCTTTAATTAAATTTTCTCGTAAAATTCGACAACGCATTATTTTACCATTGTTGTCAAACACAAACATTTTTATCATATACATATGTACATACGTATATACTACACCTACCCCTCTATATATATGTATGTATTTGTTTTTTGTGTAAAATTGTAAAAAGATTTTTTTTCTAGGAAACATGGAGCCGACGCGAGAGACGTTACACTACTAGCAATTCCCTAGACAATCAAGGACCAGGACCAACAAATACAAGTATAGGTAAGTCGAGGAATTATTCATACTTACCTCTGTGTGGTGGGTATATTTTTTAAATTTTATTACTGCTATGAAAATAAATGCAATAATTTAAAAGACAGTTCGGTTTAGGGTTGATTGTAACAGATAATCCGATGAAAAGAGTTAGAAAAGACGAAAACCTCTAGGCGAACAAATTTTTCTGTGATGGTGAGAATATAGTTAAAAAGGGCAAATGTACTACTTGAGACTTCGTGTCCAGATCAACTCTAAAAACGATTAATGTATCAACTCTCAAAACGATTAATTAATACATAATAGACCAAACAATAGGTTTTAGTGGTTCTTTTACTCTTAAATTTATTTTCTCACTAAAAATGGACGAATTATTTGAAATTTCGAATAATTTTGAACGTTGACACTAAATCATAAAATCGATTGAAAAAGTAATAAATAAATAATAAAAAAAATATATACATATATGTATATACAGGGTGTCCCACGAATATTTTCCAAAAGTATTTGCCAATACCTGAGAAAACAATTTAGATAAATGAATGGAGCTGTCACGTCCATTTAGCCGATTTCATTTATTCAAACTGGTTTCCCAGATATTGCCAAATAATTTTGGAAAATATTTGTGGGACACCCTATATATAATATATAATTTTCATTGTATTTTTCCTGAGAAAAGTATATTTCTTTTTCATTTTATTGACTTTCGTTATAGTTTTATGACAAACAATAAAAGAAAAAAAGTTAAACGCACAGAGGTTACCAGAAAGTGGCAAGAATGATTTATTGTGGCAGTTATTTAGACATCATATTTTCTAATAACACTATACTATTGTAATGAATTTTCCTTTATGAGATTTTATTTGTAACGTAATATTTTACCTTTTATTGTAGCTTTAAAATTCAACTGAAAGTAGTGAAATGTTTGAGGTCTTAAATCAAAAAAATTACTGAGTTTGAATTTCTAAATCCATTATTATTATTGAGCATATATGCAGCATTTGAAGTGTTTTTTTTTCTTCAAAAAACCTTTTAAATGTTCACCGACATATTGAAATATGTCTGCTATTCGACAGTTTTTAAGTGCCATCCAAACAATCGTTTTTTTTATTTGAACATTTTTGATTAATTATCAAAATAAAAAATACATTTTATAAATTTATAATTATGGAATTTAGCAGTTAAAATATTTTGAATAATGAAGCTGTAGAAGTCTAGACTATAATTAACGGAAGGTAGTTATCAGCCGTATCTTGTATATATATTATGTATTCGTAATGATTATATCCTCATCACTCATTACTAAAAGATATGTTAGGAAATAGGAAAAACAAATACTGGCATTTTCCCTTTTCTATTTTCTACTTAAATGGTAAATCTGTTTTGTTTCGATTTCGATTTCAATTTTAAATTGAAATATAAGATATGGGTTGTCAAGGTATACATATACAATACATATACAGTAATGAAAGTACTAACAAAAAAGCAACAAAATCAAATCAAGACATACCTACATATAAGCAAACAAAAACAGACATCAACTTGATGCAGGTAAAAGCAAATAATATATATTCCAAGAAATGAAATCTCTAACATTAGAGCTTTAAAAAAAAAACAATACTGAATGTAACCAAAAAAAACAAAATCGCCTTAGTGTATATTACAAAAGAGTTGAACTTTAAAAATGCCAAACACGAAGCCAAACGTCGTACGGTATGCATGTAAATTTATAATTTTTTTTTTTATTTCCATTTTAGTTTTAAATAATTTTAGTCTTAACTAAGGAGCGGAGAAGAAGTTTTTGTAGTAGTACATGTTTAGAAATATTCAACCGACATAAAAAATTGGTTGAAGTAGAGAAAAAATATAAATTGAGCAGAATAAATGTATAAAGAACGAAACTAACCTGAATATCAACCTGAAAGTTAAATGAATTCAAAAAAGAACATTTAAATAATTCTTAAAATATATTTGACTTTTAAATGTCACTTTCTTAAAGGTTCATTTCAACATTTTCTCAACGTTGAAAACATTTTGAAGCAAATTATTAATATATTTTCATTTAATTTTCCTCGAAAAAAAAAGTCTCAAATTCTGCATGAAATATTCAATAGAATTAATTTCCCTATCCTATACTGCATATTGAATAGTTAACCACACAACATAGGAATATGAATTTCTTAAAGCTTAAAACTAAAGCTCTCAACTCTTAATCTACTAACAAAATAATATTCCAGAGAATCTAAGTATTCATACATAATAAAATAACAAACAATACCAAAACATACAATACCAATTGTCAAAAATAGAACTTTGAGACAATCTTTATATTATGTTTTATGGTTTTATCGACCGTTAACATAATAATAGAAGTGGGGAGAAACCCTTCATTCATTCCTTACGTTATATCTATATAGAAAAAAGGTTCTACGTTAAAATGAAAATTGGCCAGAAAATTTTCTTTCATATGTTTTCATTTGATTTCTTTTTTAAATAAATTGGGCATGTAATTGACACCATTTATTATAAAACTATAGAAAATAAAAATAAAAATAAAAATGACAAAAATATTTAGTGCAACACCTTAGGGGATTATCATGTAATCATGTAATGGTATTTTTTGGTTTTCGTTTACTTATCCCTAAGAAATTATCGAACCACATCAACGCCGGTGGGAGGAGGGTGGTGTTTTGATAACGGAATTAATTACCAATCCCTAGGTGTGAAAATTTAATAATTGACTGTATATCTATAGTCTAAGGGAATAGGGAAATTTATGTTGTCCAACTTTGTAAGGTTTGTAGTTTGTATAAAGCTTTTACACTTACAGAGATATGTTTTTCTCGTAAATCACGTGGGATTGGTTCTATTAAATTGAATTCTCGACAGATTTTTTTAATACTCCGTTGATATATAGTACCGTCTAGTTAAAACCATTTTAATCAACAATCAAATTGACTCAGAAGCAACGGCAAACTAAAACCAATTACGGAATTGTTCAATTTTCAATAAAGATTTCGGTCTGTCCAAATAAAAAATCAAATTTTATAATTAAATTCATTGTTTCTGCTGGTTATTCAAATGGCAAGCGAGAATCGTCCATTTGCTAAAAATCAATTAGCTGCTGCATGTCTGAGCTGATGATTGGATCAAAAGTATTTTTTTTTGTTTTTCGTAATATTAATGGTTATTTGTCAAAAGGCCCTAACATCAATTTTTTCAAAAATGGTTTTTTATGAAATCTGGTAATTTGGGATATTCTGCATTATCTGGCAACAATATTTTACTAAATTTCACAGAATAATGTAATTTTTCCCCGCTTGTTAAACAGCTATGATACAGTTATGATACTCTACATTGAAATGCTGTGTAGTTTTGTCTCTACTAAAAAATTGAAAATTTAGGATTAGGGCTTTTTGACAAATAACCATCAATATATTGAATGAAACGAGCTAGTATGCAATTCTACGCCATATTGGTAATTTCTCTGTATCAGTGGTCAGACCAAAGTAACGAGCTTTTGCAATCTAAATATATCTAAAATTTATAATGAAAATTATCGATGTACGAGTATGTAGGTATGTATTTCCAAAAATAAAAATTAATTTTGAACCAGCTGATTTAAATATTTTTGTTTGTTTTGTTTACATTTGCACATTTTTTGGAAATGTATATTTTTAATTATAAATAATGACACAGATTTGTGAATGTCTAAACATAGATGTACGATAAACAAAAATACAAGTAAATATAGCTAGAATAATTTTATTTAAATTAATTATACACAAAAAATTATGTGATGTATACAGAATGTATCAGCTTAATCAGACTATACGATGATGTGAATTGTAAATTATTATGTTAAACATTTTAAGTACTCTAATACTCTTTAATATCTAATAAAATTTTTTTTTTTAATAAATACATATGAAAAATAAATTTCGGTGATAAATTCATTAGAATATAACTTAAAACTAAATATTTAAATTGCAGTGTTAAAAAGTCGGAATACAAAAATGATTGACATATTTATATTTACCTAAAAATAAAGTTAATTTTTTTTTGCCAATAATTCTGGCAACAACATTTCTTCAAAATGCGATAATATTGCCATTTTTTTATTTCATATTCGAGGTTACACCGCCTACTGCTAATTTTAATCGTCATTTAAATATTATTTATCATTAAGACTATCGTAGCACTCATTATTTGGATCATAAACTTCGAATTGTTCAAATTCAATTTCGTCATACTTTGGTTTTTGCTTTAATTTGGCATCGTTTGCCAGATAATTTTTTTCATCATATTCGCTCAACGTATTCCATTTGACTAACCGCGGTGCCAATGGTTCACATATAAATTGATTTGTTTCGTTGCCATCAGTTTGATTAATTTTCGTTGTCGTTTTAACTGATTGATTAAGTATTTTGTGTTTGGCATCCCCATCCCGAATCTCAATACTTGTACCATCTATGCTGACTTGTTGATTTTCGGTATTTAATAATGATTTTCCATTTGCCATTGTTGTTATTTTCTCATTTCCCTCTTTCATTCTTATATTTTCCGTTTTGTTTTTTCCAATTTTACTTGGTTGATTTGGTTGTGGAACGATTGCCGCCGTTGATGATGGTGATGGTGATTTTGGTGTTGGTGGTTGTTTTTTTATTGATGGGTGATATATTGTGGTCATTTCAGGTGAACTAAAGTTAATGTGATTGTTTACAGTAACTTGAGTTATTAGGTCAACCGGCTGTTTTTGTCGTTGAGTACTTGTATCGTTTAAAATTTGATTATTTATCAGCACAGTATTTTGCCAATTGGTTGGTTGTGCCTTTTGTATGTCAATTGTTTTTTCAATGCATTTCGATTCAATGATGCGCGGAACCGATTTTTGACCAATGACACCACATTCTAAACGATGAACGATCGTTCGAACCGATTCTTCAGCATCTTCATCGGTTGGTGTCGATCGATTTTCGATCGTTTCCATTTGATTTCGAACTTGTTGAAGTTGTTGTTCGTCTAATGTTGTGCCGGCCAATTCAAGGCGACTGCTGCAACTGTTTGATTTGACTAATTTGAATTTGAAACCTATAAACGGATAATTATGTGTTAGTTTTTTGATTTTCCGTATTCTTAAATGGCATCATTTTTTTTATTATTAATTATTAATGTAATATTATTAAATGGAATTGAATTGAATTGGACATGAAATCAAACATTATCCCAATATTTTTTGCAGTATGGTCGGCCTTTTATCAGCCTCTCTTCTTAGTTGGTCTTTTATCCAAATACCGAGAAAAATATTTTACATAAGTTTTAGTGAGGTTTAAGGATTAGATACAGGTTTTCTTCCATCTTATTCACCATGGAGATCTTTACCAATATTAAGAAATTGGTAACGAAAATTATGTAAAATGTCAATGTTTATTTATCAAAAATCTGTCAAATATTCGAGTAATATATCAATATCGCAAAAAAAAAGTTTTCTCCTACTGTAGCATCACAGATAAAGGAGCTAAAAGAAAAAACTTTACAAGAAAGATTATCCAAACTTCTATTATATATCATAAATTGGTTACCATACATTTACTTTTTATTGATGTTAGAGATTTACCCAAATAAACGACGATGCGTAAAGAGAAAAATTGATATCCCTCAGGATTTTCTTTTCATGCGCGGCTTTAGGTGTTCAATAATTTTAAGATGAGTTTTTGTAAAGTTTTACAATTATGTATTATACATGGTTGGGATTTTTTTTTTTGCTTCCCTATTTAAGATTTTTTTGCTATTTCTAACAAGCGTACGTTTTCTGGTATTCTAAACAATTGTCACATAGGAAGGTATATGTTTAACTCATTTAATAAATGATAATGTAAATTCTTTTTATCTAATACAAATTACAACTCCGTCGAATTACTGCCATTTTAAAGATTATGCATTCATAGATGAACACCTACTTAAATTACTTTCGGCTTCGTGTAATCTGGGAAATATCTTATCCTTGTGTGGACAATTATGCGGTTGACAGGATTCGCACATATTAGTCTGACCGCGAATTTCTTGCATAATCGCTTTCGTCATTGGACTCACTTCTGGCGATTTATTACCAACAACCCGACCACCATAATATGTAACAGACGATCCACATTCTCTTATCTTTTCGAGGATATCCTAAATAAAAAAAAAATTATTAAAATATCGTCCTTCCGAAAAACTCAACAAATCAAATATCATACCTGACTAACATAGTGGGTGTCACACATTTCATCATTACAAATATTTTCCTCACTTGAAAATGACTCTTTTTGATCATCATGTTCATTGCATTCACACGGTGAACTCAACTCACCACTGGAGACTCCACTTGACATACTTGACGTTTCCCATTTTTTTATTGGAGTTCCATATGACGTATCGATCGTTAAGTATTTTAACGTTTTCTTACGTAAATTATCATTATTTCTCCCATTACTATTAGGCGTTACATTGCATTCTTCCAATTTGCCGCTTGTACGTAATCGAAGCGTTTCTTCAAATACTTTTCGGGCATTTCGTACCGTATCGGGTGTCGGTAATTCTTCGTCCAGTAATTCTTTATTGACTCGTATAGGATGATAGAAAAAATGGCGATTAACGACATTTTTTGGATCCATATTCTTTTGGGCCCCACCGGTAATTTTGCAGTTGACTGTTTGGCTTTCGATTGGTTTTCCCGAAATTTTTTCGATTTTTGTTCGTATTGGTTCGATTATGACAACGTTATTGTTGGCTAGAAGCTCCTGAAAGTTTATTAAATTTATTAATAGCATTATTTTCATTGTATAGATTAGAATTAGATAGAAAATAGTATAAAATTTGTGTAGACGGTGTCTAGATTTTTTTAGAAGTTAAACTTTTCAAGAAAATGCTCTGACTTTCAATGATTAACAAATGCAATTATGATGGAGCAATGTAAACAATAAATTAGCGTAAAATGTCATATTCCTTACCTGAAAACTATAATTTTGCAAATACTGCAATAGTCCGTCGAATTGTGCCTCCTTTCTAGAATGGGTCAGTATATTCTTTTGAAATGTTTCCGATCGCATAACTTTGTATCTAACATGATCGAATTCTTGATCGTTCGCATATTTCCCATTGACAATGGCCGCTGGTGTTTGACCATCCAATTCAACAATTTCAACAGTTGGACTAAAACTTGAAAAATCTTTGCTGTCGCTTATGTACGTTTTATTATTATTTTCTAAGTAAGAATTTTTTTTACGATTTTCATTATTCTCATCGGATGTCACAAAATTATGAGTAGTCCCTTTAACTGAAATATGATCGACAACATCAATCGCTTTGGCATCTTTCTCTTTCGCTAGTTTTGACCAGTAATCTCGAATAGAATCCACCTTTTCTTGAAATTCTTGTTTAATCTCATTTTTCATAATTTTATTGGCAGTAACTGGTGGTAAATTTTTATTTGCGATTGAAATTTCCGTTACTTCTTTGGATTTTTGAGCATTATTAACAACTATTGTCGATTGTCTTGGTGCCACTGAGCAAACATTTCGTTTGGTATCGATAACATTTAAAATTTGAGGTCGTGACATTTTGTCCGTTTGATGTTCTTTAATTTTAACTTTGTAAGTTAGCGATGGATGAATTTCATAGGTGTCGTCAAGTTTTTTAATATTTTCCGCGCTAAATCCTCGTTTCGGTTGAGCGTTAAATGTATTTCGACTAGCAGTTATCCGTTTTTTAAGTGTATCGGTTAGACTCGCACGAAATTCGTTTCGTATTTTTTCGATAGAATCTTCAATAAAGACTGGTTTGTGATTGGTTCCTGGATTTTTATTTGATGTGATTTTTTTCCCTTCTTTTGCGATGATTTTGTTTTCTTCCTTTGTTTGTGTTGTTTCCGATAGAGAAACGTTATTCGTGCTTTCTTCGATAATATTGTTTTGACTATCTGTTACAATAATTTGAATATCTGTTTTATTGTTAGATATTTTTTTATGATCTCTATTAATAATCTTTAGTGCATTTGTTGTCAGATTATCATTTATTTCGGAATTTTTTGATGTTTGAATAGAACTTGATCGTTTGTAAACTTTAGCTGCAAGTTCATCTACAATAACTTTTTTACTTCCCAAACAAATTGTTGTCGGTAAATTTTCCAATTGATCACTTTCCAAAAGTGTTTGTTTACAAGGAGGTTCTGAATCGTCACTTAATTCGCACAATTCTTTTATTGGTTGCTCAACTTCTATGGATGGAGCTTCCTTTGGTTGTTCGTCAATTGAAATCGGACTTAGCACAACAATTTCAAAACTTTCCCTTTGACGTAGTCGTTTGTGGGCACGTCCGAATCTCGATATTGAATCGTTAATTGGATTTTTATTGTCATCACTTCCACTGTCGGTCACATTACATGTCAAACGTAACTTTGCATCAATACATTCAGATGCACGTAAACTAACACCAACACTAGCGTCTGGCAATGAACAATATTGATTTTCAAATATGGTACCAACAAATGGTTCGGTTGTAAATAGTTTTCCCTCGATGTGTTGAAGTTCTTTTTGCTGAGCCGGCGTTGATATAATTGTCAATCGCTCAAGTGTTCCGCGTGTTGATGTATCCGAAAATGACGTTAAATTTGATTTAAAATCGTTAGAAATTATTTTTGGTTTTTTTTTTCTAATTTGACTGTACAAGCATTCGACGTTCCTGTTCTCTTTGATTTCTTCCTCTGATCTATTGATATCGATTTCAACAAATTCACCATTACAATCTATTTGATATTCAGGCAATGGATCTTCAATTTTATCATCTGCTATTGTATGTTCATTGCTTCCTTCTGACGACAAATATATTGAATCATAAGATACAACACTTTTTCGATCTTCTTTGAATTTACTACGTTTTTCAAATGTTCCCTCTTCTGATTCACTTATTTTATGTCGACTTAATGTAAGCGTATTATAGCTTAATTCACAACTGGCCAACACACTGCTGTCTGAGTCTTTTTCCGATGACAAAACAATTTCATCGAAACTACTGCTAATATTCCGTAGTGAATCCGAACCAATATTTTTCGATAACGAGTAGCGTCCCGATATATCTGAATTCGATATGGTCGTAACAGTTGATACACTATTTTCCGTATTTTGATCGTGCACTTCTATTTCGAGTATCTGAAATTCCGGCGTTACGTCACTTTTTGTATCCTGATGCGATGAATTCTTAAAATAATTCGAGTCCAAACTATCTAAGTCACTTTTATCACTTAACCACAATGGCAAAAGTGATTTTTCCACATCTAATTTTTTCAAATTTGCGTAATAGTCATCTGACTCACGTGTTTCCGATGTCTGTGTATCTACACCACTGCCGCTATCATCTTCGCGATGTTTGTGCTTTGGCCTGAAACATATACGATTATAGAATATAAAAAAAAAATTATTTTCCAACAATTGTTTGCTTAACGTTTTATCATTCTGCTTATTATCATCTTATATACTAACTACTTACAATACCTACCTACTATACATAAAAGTACATTACGCATGAATTGTTTTCTCAAAGAATTAAATTTAATTGTGCTTTATGTGACCTTCAACGTGCATCCATTCATTTTATTATGTATTATCATTAATATTATCTTGATATAGAGAAGAATAAAAGATTATTTTTGTGTACCTGTTTTTGAAGAAACTCCGATTTATTAACTTTGCTCTAGGTATCAATTGAGAGCGTCGAGTTCGAACACCAGTTATCTGCAAATCATTGTATGTTTCCTCGCGGATAACAGCCAGACTACGAGTACGTCTTAAGCTACACGATTCAGATGAGCCAAGTTGATTTTCTAATATTGGTTCGGTTGGATTGTATATTATTGATTGATTGTCTGAATCTGTAATTATATGGATTTACAGCCTATATGACTACAAATGATTACATTTCAAATAGTACTCTATGTACTTAATATGAACTAAAAGTATGAAAGAAAATATATAAAGCTTGCCTTTCTGTTTATTCTTGTAACTTTCTTCGTAATCTTTGCGCGATTCAATTCTGGAGTATAAGTCATATAGTCCAGAACTCAAATCTCTTGTTTGTTTGGTAAAGGAATGGCGACTCTGTGATGTTAAATCGATATTAGACAAGGATCGTTGCCTCCACCCGGATCCACGGCCTGGTCCACCAAATGAGTACGAAGACTCCTGAACACGAACGCGATCCACGTAATTTTGTGTTGATTCGGAGTTTCTGCAAAACAATATTTTAAAGTAATCAATGGCAATTAACTATATAATAAACAAATATTACAAAAATTATAAACAATTAAGAATAAAGATTTGTTTTGTATTTCAAAAAATTATTATCCTGACCTGACCGTTTAGGCGCTATAATTTATTGAATTTAACAATTTATTACGGCCCTGTCCTTACATTCTGAAATTACCTTGTAGCCTGGAAAATCTTCTGATCTCAAAGATAAGTGCGAATACAAATACTAATTTTTAAGAAATAAATTACGGTGGACCGTTGAGTCAATAATTAAATATTTACTTTTTAATTACTAAACATTTATCTTATTTTATATTTTTGCTGTTGTTGTCTATAAATACATTTAATTTGTGAGAAAAACATTGGGAAAAATTCCATACAATTTAAATAAGGCAATAAAAAATAAACATTATGTAATTACCATAAAGCACACAAGATGTTTGATGTAGATAAACGCAAAAATTAATAATTGTTATTCAAATCAAACTGTAGGATCGCACAAAACCAAGCCACACCATTTTAGTGTTATGCCCCCAGAAAGTCGTTAGCAAATTAATGCTAATTTAAAGTAATCACGAAATGGCATAAACGAATTTTAGCGCCATTTCATCACTTAAGAATATAATGGGTATTTTGTGATGAGTTACTTCGTTTTGCATATGAACGATCTTTATATACGAACATTTAGTATTAATAAACTTTTGACCGCAAAATACTTATATTTCGTGTCTGCTAAATATTTTGACAAACAAATGAGATATTTTGTGAATATCTATAAGCTAAGTTATAGTGTTTGGAACTTTTGTTGTATAGGTAGGTATGTATAGACGAAGCAATACCAGAACTTAAAACAGACTTTAATAAAAGTTAATAATTACTATGAAGACTCATTTCACAGAGATAAAATTAACATACCTAAACCCTTTTATAATTAACTCAGTCATAAAATATTACGCAGAATTTTCCTGTGTTTGACTATTTTCTTCTTTTTTTTGTGTGTGGATCTTTTTAATATTTGGTTAATTAGAAAAATAAACATTTTGATAAGATGGTGTATTTCAAAAAACAGTTTTTTTACATAGAGTCTTTTGTATTTTACTTAGTTACTTGAAATTAACGTTTCGTAACATCTGAATTACAATTTTTAATTAAAAATTTTTATCTTTTCATAGTTTATATTAAAATTAAATATTCAATATTAGATATGATTTTATCTGCTTGTACTTTGTTTACTGTGTAGGTAAACACCTTATACCTACTAATTTTTTTTTTTTAAATCAGCTTTATTTTAAAATTGTAATATGTCATATTTTAAATTTATCACTTCCGCCGGAGATCCATCATAACAGAAATATGTACTTAAATGTTGTTATCGTGTGGGTAATGTTTAAATTTTTCTTGTAAATAATGTAAGAGGAAAAAAAATTAATGTAAAAATTGTGGAAAGTGAATGACCCAACGGAATTGTATTTGGTTAGATGTTCAATCAAATTGATTATGGAAATTCTCAAAACCTTAAATAACTCCATTCCAGCCATCCCAAATTTTAATTTCCCCACTACAAATTCAGATCAGAACAGAAGCTATAAGCCCCTACCAACTATGTTAAACCTACAGCTTTTATTTAGTTAGAAACAAAATCAGCGCGCTTGAAATATGCAATTCATCATCATGGCTCCAAATCAAGGCATAATTGTCTTGAGTGCCTAAAATAGATGGCGGTGATGTAATTTTTGAGATTTAAAATTAACCAATTAAACAACCATTTAACCCTAAAATATTTTTTCAAACTCCTTTTCCTGTTTAAATTTGATAATGTCAATTTCTATAGAGATAATCAAATCAGCAATAAATTTTGCAAATAGAAATCAAAATAGATACATAGGAAGGTTACACAGAATGAGAGCAAATCGTCTAACACTTACTGAAACTAAACCCTCGTCAGCAACTTAACTTAAAAGGGATTCTATTTCCATATCTTCTTTATATATCACTATCATCATCTCAACTATTTATTTTCAGATTTCTTGTATTGTAAATGGATCTGTTTATACGTACAATAAGACGTAATTTGCTTAGGTATCATAGTTTTTGGCAAAAAATCCTTTTTTCGTTTCCGTTTTTCTATTTGGTAGAAATGTAATGGAGTTACATTCATACATATGTATGATGAATGATTATTGTGTAAATATGTATGTTGTATCCTTATTTTATCGACATGGAAGAGAATTTTCCTATACATACATATAATGTAAAATGAAGGTAATGAACAAACAAAAAATTTGGTGAAAAAAGTATTCTGAAAATTGCGTCAAAAAACATAACAAATTCTTGGTCAAACCAAATGCTCGCAATAATTAGCAAAGATTTATACGATAGCCTAAAGTTGATCAAATAGTGTATCCCTATGAATGATATGAATTCAAGATAAAGGGAATTCAATTTTTACCAATTGAAAGAAAATGGAATTCGACTTCTTCGAAATTCTTCTTCATGAGAATTTAGGCTTGTTTTCTGGCTGATTACAATTGACCGATTAAAAATAAAAAAATTAAATTAAAACAAAAAATTGTGTTACATTAATGTTTCAGTTTTACCACACGCAATATTTAATGGTGTTGCTATATACATCTGTAGACAATCTGTTTATATAGAATGTTTACATAATGTAGTAGTTAGGTATTATACTATTATAGAGTTCATTTACCATCAACCAAAATTCATATGTATGTATGATAATAATGTCCTTTTCATATACTCAATTAGAAAATAACCAAACTAGTTGCTGTATAATAAATTAATCTAATTAACACCAACCATTATTCCACCTTCGTAAAACCAATCAAGTTAAATTAAATTTTAATGTTTCATCCCCAATTCATTATTAAAGTCATTACACAGCAACGTTTCACCCCAAAAACAAATAGCAACATAAGTAATTCAAAAAAAAAATTGCGTGTGCACATTAATGTTTACGATTTTTCATCCATAATGTATACTACAAAATACAATCGGTAATATATGTACATAAATGTATGTATACTTTTGGAGTATAGTATTGTTTATGCATGTGTTTGTGTATGGTGTAAAAAATAGCGAGGTGAAAATCTCTCGTGACTCGTGACTTTTGATTCATGAATAAAAAATTTTATGTTTGTACGAGTATGCAATGCAAAATCTATTAAATGAAAAGCAATAATAATAAAAATTGTAATAAAAAAAAAAATTATTTTTATAAAAATATCTAATAAAATAAAATTTTAAAATAAATCAATACACAACCATTCAACAATAATTTCGAAATGTAATAAATCAATTAGGTATTTGTTGTAAATTGCAAATGATTAGGTACATTAGGTATGGGTGTTGTATATGATTAGGAAAGTCAATTGGAAATATTTATAGAAAAAAATTTGCTCTATGCACAAAATGTTGGTTAATTCAACAAATAAAAAGAATTTAATAAAATAATGCAAGGTTGTGTTGTAATAGTAACAATGACAAGATATAAGTTAGTAATTATTATCGTTACTATATGGCTTTTAAAGCATTCAATCATACTATATTTGATTTGTGTTAAAGGTTAAATTTGCCAAATTCAAATATAAGATAAGGACATGATTTAATTATCAACATGATTGATTTTTGTTCCATTATATTTATTCGAATAGGTGTACAAATTTGATTTAACCTTTATTATTATATAAATTATCGTATAATTAATCTTTTGTAATTAATTTGATGAAATTTCTTCTGTTAGATAGCCTATAGCGCAATGAATTGTAATTTCATAAGAAGCAATTAATACAATAGGCACTACACAAGGAAATCCTATCTAACAATTATTGATTGCGGCCAAGTTCACAATTATGATGATTCATTCAACCAATAATTTATAAAATTAGACATTGTGGTAATCAATACTACCTATATATGTATATTCGGTGAGATATTTCAAATATTTCGTTGAACTGTACCTACTATAATCAATAAGGAAGATATCGAACGAAAAAATTTCAAGGTGCGCGCAATGATGACTATGAACAAAAAATATTTCACTGGCGTTGTCATTTTACAAAAAATAAAGAAAAGAAGTTTAAATATAGTGATGCGTTTTGTGAATTAATTCATGAGCAATAATATTGAATAGACGAAAATAGTCAACCATAATCGTCATGACATGTTAGATGTCAATGGGGTAAAAAAATACTGTGAATGGAATTATTAAAAAATACGTATGAAGCCCTTATTTGAGCCCTGAGGAACATCGAAATTAATTGCATCATGTGATGATAGGACACTAAGAATACTGTTATCATTACTTTTGCGTCTATCCACGTCAATCATGATCATTTTGGTCTTATCATTCAAAAAACTGTTCTGTCTATAATGATGCCAATATTGAACTGATATAGAAAAAATGCCAGCCATTGAAAATATGCACAAACTCAAGTGATGGCTGATTTTTTCTATTCGTGAGCTACTCGTGTTTATTGCTCAAAATTTCTCAAAAACTTTTTTCGTGTCAAGACTTAAGACTTATACTTTTTTTCTTCATTAATACAAAAAAAAATTTAATTATAAGCAAAATACGAATAGATTTTATGGTAGAATTGAATGTCGTGTTTTTTTAACATCACATAATTCAACAATAATTTAAAAATGTCTTTAAATCAGGAATAAAATCAAAATTATTGAAACAATTTAATTTCAGTGTCTTCCTGTCTTCATTGATACAATTTTTAGACTTTTAATCACTTTGCGTCTCTTTCGTATCGATTTTAATATTTTCGAAAATAATTTAATATTTATTTTTAAACATAAAATTTTTCTTTTTGGTGTGATTATTTAAATAAAATTAAAAATGCAAACTAAAGTCACATAAAGAATAAACTCTTTAATATATTTGTTGACCTTTAAAATAAATGAATAATACATTAATCTATCTATATGTAAATCGTACTTTTTGGGTGAAATTTACCAACGTTTTAAAGATGTTTTTTGTAACGCCTGAATAATTACTAATTACATTTATAAGTAAATAATACATTTTATTTTTAAATAATTAATATTGACACGAAACTACATTACATATAAATAAGTACATAGTGCATATACCTATACTTGACATCCATATAATGACTTTAGTATTTAGTAATTTAGTTGGTTGAATGGCTTGTTTGTGCATATTTTTGATAAAAAATAAAATTGTTTTTTTTTCTTTTTTTGGCATATTTATTCTGAATAATTGCAAAATGGCTGTTGTTTAACAATAAAGATAAATTGAGAATAGTTAGTTGGATTTACATTAGTACAACCTCGATTATAACCGATTCAAAATACCTACTTTATGAATTAACCCACCATAATTATATTTAAAAAAAAGACGAAACACTGTTTTCCAATTAAAAATTTTTCCACTTAATAAAATTTATTTCTATATTGAGTAATATTTCACTCTAGTGCAAAAACAATTTCTCGCCTCACCTGATTTCCTTTTTCTACGAATAATGACAATGATTAATGTTTTTGTTATGAATTCGTTCGGTTGTATTTTCACAATGCAAAAATAAATAGCATGCGTAATAATGACAATAAACAGAAGGGTATGGGTATAATATTGTCAAAATAAAACCACAATTAAATATGTACCTATACACACACACATAACCTTTTTTTTTTTGCTAGGTACCTACTTTTTTTTAATTCTTCTTTGTGAGTTTAAAATTAAAAAAAATGAATCTAAATGTATTTTATAGAATTTACAAAAAATCACCTTTCATATTTTTTATGGTTCAATAATAATAATAATGATTTCTCTCTGTCATTTTTATAGAGCATATTGAAATTTTTTTACATTAAAATGCATATTGCACTCCACCGCTAATATCTTTATGCACTTTGAAAAAGTTGACTAAAAAATTTTCAATATAAATTTTATATTATACATAGGTACATATAAGGTTAAGTAGTTGTAAAATTTCTCAGAACGTTTATATTTAAATTCTTTGAATACATTAAGGTAGATTTATTCAAGATATTTTCTTCTGCATGTTATTTTATTTAATATTGGAATATTTTTCAATACCTATTTTTTAATAAAATATTTTAATGAATTTATTTCAATGCAAATTAGACACTTGAACGTGAACACGAAAATGTCAATGTCTTTTGTGTTAATATCAAAATTATGTTGTAGGTATATATTTTGAAAATTTTGAAATATTCTCAAAAAACATGATTAAAAATTAATATTTAATAAATAACCCTATAGAAACAAAACAAATATATAGCAATTTTGCGTTTATAAAACATTTATAAAAGCACATGTATAACATTTGTTTTATACACTGACTTTTCTCAATTGCAGTGCAACGATGGTTTCAATGCTACTGTTTTGCAACCAATTAAAAATAGCAATGCAAAAAGATTACTGCAATGTACCCAAAATATTTAAATGTTGACATTTAGGCGAATTTTGTAATGTATTTGTTCATCACAACCTTTTCCCCTAGAGTATGTTTACTGTAGGGTTTGTTTTGATCCATTGTACCTTCCATATTTAAACCATTTACTAAATAAATCATTTTCCAATATAAAAAACCATGTTTATAATATCAGAAGAATCAAAAATGCTTCACATTAACACAAACCGAAGAAAGATTTCCCTTTTATTAACTAAAAGTCATTTTAAAAACAAAAATAGTTCCGTAAATATTTTTTGTAATTAATTGGCATAATTAAGTGAAATCGACAGACAATAAAAAATATGGTCCTACTCACACCATTCTTATGCTTATCGAATGAAAACTAAGGTTTTTAAAACCATTTTAAAAATTTTGAACATTTAATTTTAAATTCAGTATTGTACTCTTTTTAGGACTTTTTTTAGGACTATTATTTTTAGAGGGAGATCTTTCACTTTCGTATCAATATATAAGAATTTCAGTATCTGCACTAGATGAGCAGATAAACTCAGAATATTTAGAATTCTGAACTCGTAATTTAAATGTTCTGATTTATTAAAATCAATAGTGAGGACAAATTTTAAAGTACCAATACTTACATATACATATTAGGTACATATAACATGTAAGTACGGATGATTCGATAAAATCACAGATAAATATCAAAGAATTCTACCTGGTTGTTTATATAATAATAATAGTAATTGTTACAGTTGATATTGACGTAATAACTCCATAATTACAACTTGTTGTTTTGGACTTAAAAAAAGAACTATTAATTTATTATTATTATTCATTCGCATTAAATTAATTGCATACAACAATTTTTATGATGATAACGTCATCATCATATGTTGATTTTATTTTATTTGTCCTTGCTAGACAATGTTCTGATTCTGATAATTTTTTGTTGTTTTGAATGTTTTTTTAGGTATTACTTATATTGTTGATTAGATTAAAATTAAGATCGGTTTTCTTTATAATATGATATGATTTAAGAATTAGCCAATTAAGATATATGATAGAAAAGATATCATATAATTTCATAAAAATATACGGACAGACTATGACCGGCATATTTAGAACGACAACAGTGTTGGATGGAAAAATTATGTGTCTTTGAATTATGTATATCCTGAATCTCTCTTTCAAATGGATCGCGATGCAATGCCATTGCTTCTAATAAAAATTCATTGGCAGAAACTGACCTAAATCTCAACTAGATTAGATAGACTTTTAAGAATTCTTCCTCCTCAATTGGTAAGTTTTCAGATTTCCAAAAAGATAATTATGTTCTTAAGCAAGTCAATATATTATAAAGAAAACTAACAATTGTAATTAAAGAGCATTTGATTTTGATGAACAATTATCTATAAACTAATAGTCATGCTATTCTACCATGAAAATAACTCATTTATTTCTTTCCTAGTTTTGCTTAATTACCATTTGGTAATATATTTTGTTATTCCATAAAATATTTAATTCTATTTTGTACACTTACAAAAAGAAGAAAACCGGTAAGTAAATAATAAATGATTTAACATCCTATTCATTTGGGGAGTTCCCATAAGATATTATTTACGATATTGCGCTGTCAAATAAAAACAACCGAAACTTATTACCAATATTACGTACCTTTTTCATACAGTATAATCCATTAATTAATTATCCAATTATCGGCAACAATATCCATATCTTTTATAACAATATCACCATATCAATAAATCATATTACAAATACACAACAAACATTCGCGACATATATTTTATTAATACTCGATTGTTTGAACTTTGCGCACAAATATTGTATGTTTACAAATTTAGTGTAATTCCGCCCGCAGTCATTTGAATACTGACAAAGTACTGAACGCATGCGCAGAAAATACACTGGTTTTTTTTTTGTTGTTGAATGAAATATACAACAACATCGTACCTCGTCGCAATAACAGTCATTTGGGATATATGTAAATTTGAATTTTTTTTTTTTATTCACCTGACTGCGCATGCGCCACCGGTATTTGAAGATTGTTGAGTGTTATTATTAACTTATATAACTTAAAATTTTTTTTTTCTAGTTTTGTAAGAATATATAATTTGCAGGTAATGAATGGGCCCTGCCTACTTTTAATTATGATTTTATACAGAAAAAGAAAGTTTTTTTTGGCAAAAATCGTTTTCAATGTGAACGTTTAAAAACCTACAAACCAACCAACCTACCTACCTACCATTAACCGTGTGCGGTATCTGACTCATAGAGCTATTCTATATGGAAGATCTAGGTCATTAAATTGAATTTGCTAACGAGTGGGACCAAATGAAACATATTAATGTTAGTTTTTATGCTCGAACTGCATGAAGATTGTTAATGAAATTATTGAAAATAATTTTTATTTGTTTAGCATTTGAATAAATTGTTTATACATTTATTTGAAAGTGTAATGACATTGTGCCTTACAACTTTTAGTAATATCATGAACGTCTAATGTCATCAAATGCAAATAATATTTAGCATAATCTAATATTTGCTTAATAGCTGAGATAGCTAATGGGATTTACAAAAAAAAATGCTGCTAGTCTTGAACAATTCTTTAGCATTCGAAATTTATTTATTTTTAATGAGTTAAAAAAATGGCTACCTACTTGCGACCTATCAAATCACCGAGCACTCTAACGTTGAAAATATTTACCATTATTTCACATTTTTGGAAAAAACATTGTTGTCTTCAAAAATACTTACGTAATTGTGGCCACTTCATCCTTTTTTTATGGGATCATTGTACACCAGCCTATTATATATTATATCATAACTGACTATAGGCTAGGAATATGGTCAAATTATTAATCATTCAGAATATAAAATAATAGTGACAGAATCTCCAACATGAACAAAATTAGTAAATCTCTTAGGTCTTGCTAAAGCATCACTGAAAAAAGTGTATTCTTATTTCAAATTAACAAATCACAATAAATTCGGATTTTAAACTCCTAATAAGTACATACTTACCTTTATACGAGTATCTTTGATTGCACTCTTTTTTGTCTTAATCTTTTAAGCTTTTATTATTAAAAATATAGATCATCGCTTATTATCGGATTGTGTGACAATAAACAATTCGAAAACTTTTATCAATGATCGAATTTTAACAAGATCGAATATTGACCGAAGCGTAATTTATTTAATAAGCTTTTTTAAGGCGCATTGTATTTCCACCATCCAACAATCTCAAGATAATTTTCTAAACTTTAATTCTCTGCATCTCTATAATATCTCTAAAATAAATTTGAATTCGCACAATAATCACTCAAATAATGAAGCAATTTTATGTTATGTACCTATCTCTTTTCACGAGGTATAGGTAAAGTATAACACAAAAAAATTGTTTATCGATTACCAAATCACTCATCCGTACTACCTTTTATTGGTAGGTAGGTATCTATTATTTGTTACCTTTCCAAAAATACCAAAGGTAATAATTCATTTATGTCTAATAATGCACAAAAACCAAAGAAAGTGTCAACGGGCTTTGCACAACAATAAATCTCTCTAATTATGGATTATCAACACATCAATGAACTATGTACAGTACACGTCAATTAATATTGAACAAAGCCCCAATCATGACAGTACATAAATTCATTTATTTTGTTTGCACATTAAATACGAATAGGTATTTTTGATTTATTGTTTTCCATTTCCATTAAATTTCATTTCAAGCCATATTATTGTAAAATTGGTTCGCTTTTCTTTTCAATACTATTTTTCACAAATAAATAATTCGATTTTTGTATATTCAGCAAATTGCAGTGGATTTATTTGTTATACTTGTACTTGTTACGTACGAATATATTGAAAAATGTGTGTAGGTACATCGCCCTGGTTCACTGTATACGGTTCACGGAGCGTGATCAACGCTTGGAATCAAAACAATGGGATAAACTTTACGTATTCAATGTTATTTTGAAAAAAAAACATTCCTCTTCTGCCTACATGTAAATATTATCTGCATGTTACATACACACACATGTGTCATCATACCACACCGAAATTGTGATTCATGGGTAAGCATTGAACAGTTTCACTTCCTCTTTATATCCGCTGGCAAAAAAAAAAAAGAGTATCGAGACTCGAAAGAAGTGTTACAAAATAAATATCAATACGGATAGGGGGGTGGGTACTGAGATTTGACAAAACAATATCTGTAGTGATTGAAAGATTTACATGGTTTTATATGGTATGGTATGGTAAAAATGTTTCGTGCTTTTTTTTTTTTTTTCATAAATTGTTGATGGAATTGCTTTGTAAGTGGTATTGTAATACATAACATTCATTCATCTTTTCGGATTTTACAAGTGGCATAGAATATAAATGGTATAATATGACAGGAGCACAATAGATTTTCATTTTTTGTTCATGGGGTTTTATTTTTTTTTGTATACATATATTATGTATGAATACGCGATAATATAGCGGATATGTAGGTACAGGCATGCAAGTGTTCGGTATTGTTTGTCAATAAAAGGGTTGTGAATATCATTTACATTACTCATCTCATTTCATCAAAAATACATTTTTTTTAATTATTAATTGATGGATATAATATTGTTAAAATGTTAAGAAAACGAGTTTTATTGAATCTTTTTTTGTAGATAGTAATAATCTGGTCGACATTCTTATTCGTATTGAAATTGAAGCAGTCAATATAGCAATATTTAAATTAATTTTGGTCGTTGCTATTTACAGACTTTTGATGAATTATTTCCTTGGATACTAATATATCCGCAGATTTATATTGAATTTATACCAAATTTGAGAGTTCCCATAATTGTTTTTTTTTTATCTAATAATATGCTCACTTAAACTAAATTTTATCCTCTTACCTATAAAAAAGTATAGAGATTTTATTTATACTTACTCTACATAGAGAATATATTATGATTTAAGTAGAAAAATGTCCGCCTAGTGGCTTATTCATGGATTTTATCCTCTTATCCTCTTATTTTACTATTTAATGGACAATAGATTTTAAAGTTATCCTAAACATTTTCACGAATTTTGTTCTATTTTCTCTTTCTGTAAACTTCGAACGCATTATTACAGTATTTTTACAAAATCCCATTTTTACTAATCAGTTAAATGTTTGGCTCTAGGCTCTATGTGTACCTACATACATCTACAGTTCAAAACGTATTTAAAATTGTCATCCAGAGACTTTAAAAAATCACTAGAAAATAACCAGTCATATCTTGGTTACAAACCATTCAACCAATATTTATTCATTTTTTTTTTAATTTCTTTATATACACGGTAAAGTTTAACGTTTGGTTTCACTATACATATCCACCAACAATTCCTACCAAATAGAATTCATTAAATTTTCCCAAATATTTACCTAGTGGAATAAATAATTGAATAAACATTTCAATTTTCTGTTCGGCATGCATATATATTTTCCTATTTTCTGTATGTTAAACTATTCAGCCGCATTTTCGTTTTTCATTCCCAATGCTATTTTACACTGAAATGCTTTCAAGTTGAAAATTAAAATTTTTATTTTCTTGTTGTTATTTTATTCGATTTAATTTTTAAAGATTGTTGATGGAAAGTCGATGGAATATATCGATGGTTATACATTTTTCTTAGATAATAATTTATCACATATGAAGATATTTTTTATAATTAAAAATTTAAATTTTATTCAATTTACTACAATTTTTATTTCTATTTTTACAGGTAAGCATCGTCATCATAAAAATAAATAGAAAAGCAAAGGTATTTTACTATATCGATGGCTTATATACAATACCCGCTAACTTATTTTTATGTACTTTTCAGGAGACAGTAAAAACTAACGTTTTTTCATATAGTTAGTGTATTGAGTTAGCGGATGGTCAAACATTGCAAAAAAATGAAATTTTTAAAACAAATTTTTTGTAATAATTTTACCATAGATGCAGGATTGCAATATAAAAAATCGGTAAGAATGAGTTAGCGGGTATTGTATATAAACCATCGATACATTGATTTGAAAAATGTATAAAAATCTAATTTTACAAAAATTTATAAAAAAACTTGATATTATTACCTATGTATGTATATTGTTCATGATGCAGGATAGGCAGTCATAACTAATAATTACATACAATTTTGTTTTGAATTATTGCATGCACATTTGAATCAATAATAAATAATTGTTCAAGTAAACGAATGTTAAATTTATATCGATAATTTAACAATATTATGTATCAACTGGACACGCTTCCACAAACCTTGAAGAAAGAATATGGTTTTAATCAATTTTCAGTCATAATATTTGGTCAAATTGAATTATTTCGAAATTCTCGCATGAAAAACCATTTTAGAAAAAGTAAATTTATAATATGCAAAAATATTTGCGATATTATTTACGTTTAATTAATATACAACGAATAAATCGCTAAAATCCATGAAAACTAGGTCGTGTTATTTATTCATATACCTACATATGTATGTACATAGTTACATAGTTTATGAAATACATATTCATATACATACTGCATACATAAATAAAACAAAATCCAAATTTTTACGTGAACCTAACTAAATAAATAAGAAAATTACATTGAATATTTACTAATAACCAAAAAAATACGAAGCTTTGTAGGTATTTAATAATTTGTTGCAAATGAGAGGATATTATATCATAATGTTTTCCATATTTTCACATATACAACATACATACATACTATAAGTACCTTGTGACAGCTCTAATATTAGAGTGTATGCTAATTATTTTTTAAGTGATTTTTGTATATTAGGAACTTAATATTTTTATAGAATTTCGCTTCAGTTCTGTTAAACATCAAAGAAATTAAAATTTTGTTAGAGTCTCCTCTAAAGTTACCAAAAATGTAGATACACACCAATATACTTTGAGTTTAAATCAGTGTATGTAATCATGATTGTGTGCATAAATCCTACCAAAATTTCACCTGAAAAAACATTTGCTTTTCTTTTCAAAAATTAAAAAAAATGTTTCCGGTGATTTTATCTTGGGGCAATTTTGTTGGCCTTACAAAATTTGTTCAGCGTCAATTTTGCCCAATAGCGAGCAGGAATGTATGATTTCCAAATATTAGGTATATTAAATTTACAAATCTTATTTAGAAAATACGAGTTAATAGATTTTGTAAATCTATGGGAGATATATCAAATTCTGGATCAAGTGATCACCATGGTTCCCTGGAGTTATAATGTTACTAACATCGTCTACCCTCTAACTACCCTATCAACGATGAAATGTTAAACAATACAGAAGTCAGTCAATTTATTCGAATTCTCGCAGTTGTCATTTAATATCATTTGAGCGACTCAAACAATGATTGCATATCGTGAATTCTAGCCGCATTTTAGATTGTAAGCCTAATAAAAGTTTGAGCATTTCCATGTCAATATTGCAATTTGCAATGGTTTATTATTAAAAATACGGAAAAGTAGGTTAAATATTTGTTTTAGTGTCTAATTAAAGAGCAATTTTAATATTTTTGATTGCATAGCAGTGGAAGGTTTGCCTAGTTAGAAGTTACCTACACATAATTAAAAAAAAAAACTTTTCCATAAATATCTATGTATTTCAGAATTATCTTTGTTATTTTGTTTAGCTACTTTATAACATAATATTACAGTGCAGTCACGATAATTGAAAACACAAAAAAAATGTGTTTTATTGTGTTGAAATTAATCAAAAAAAAAAATGGAGTAAAATAATAAGTTTGTCTGTACACTGATTTAACTTATTCCATAAATCATAACACAATTAACGAATTAATTACAAGATTAATTGAAAAGATGTTTGATTCTCTTGCTGCAGATACTATGGAATCTTGAATTTAGATTGCTAATAAAAGTTCTATAATTTTACTCTTGGTGTTATAAAATTTGAAAACATTTCATTCTATGCAAAAGTAATTAAACTTGTTGGCTTCTTCCATACTAAATAGAAGAGAGTCTGAACATATTTGTTTTATACAGACAGTGTATATATAATAAATATTTGAAATGATTTAAATACTTATAATATGCTATGGTTTTCTCTTAGAACGCTGTTGTACGAGTCAATAATTGGATTCATAAACGATTCATCGCTCATAGTCTTTTAATTAAAATTGTTGAACGATAGTTTGGAGGCATTATTTTAAATTTCTACAACTTATTCGAATACACATTAGCATTTATAATGCACTTTACCCCTTCATTGACATACGAGATTTGACAAGATTACGTGGACGTATTTATTTATGCAGTAGTTAATAGTCAGATAGTGGACATTTTAAAATACTATGTTTTTTTTAAATCCACTTAAAAGACTTTTTTTCTTTTCTTCTCAAAATAATTAATAAGAAAGTTTTTTTTAAAAGAGATGAGATTTTGAAATTATAATGATGTTTTTCCAAAAAAACACTTTCAAACGAGGGAAGTGGTTTTTTTTTTGGCTGGAGTCCTAGGTCAATAATAAATACAACTTTGTTTGTTCCCGATATTTCGAAAACTTTTTTTTTTCTTTAAGGCTTGCAAGTTTCTAATGTATGAATAAATTGACAGCTTGATTATTCATATGTTTAATTGTGTCAAATATTGTGTTTTGAATCAATCACTTGTCGTCACTATATACAAGAAATTCTAACATTCAATCATACTAATTTCATTGCGATAATTATTTCATCACATCTCCCTGCATAGCATATACATAATTATCAACATAATTATGAACGAGTTATTTTTTCCACACCCTTTAATTGAGCTGAATTATAATTGAAATCCGATTGAAGCAATATAAATGCAAAATTTTCAATTTGCAATGGGAAACTGGAAAATGGAAAATGGAAAATTCATATCTATGCCTGGTATGTTGATATATATGCATGTAGAGTCTCCTAATCCGCATCTGTTAAAGTTTTAATGAGTTTAATTGGAAAACATGATTTTCTTTTACACGAATTATATAATGTTGTTAGTAAATAAATTGGTGTATACAAACATAGCCTACTATATATAGTAGGTTATGATACAAATCAATATTAGTACTTCGTTATACATAATGTATGTACAATGTACATGTACATTGTACATGTATGTATGTTTGTATGTACTGTAAATCCATTACAGGCCGCGATAACAAAATTTATGGTTGGCTAAATCCTTATCTCTATAGTTACTGATTAAAGGATATGCTATATGCATATACATAACCATATGTATTATTTAATGTTTACATTACAAAGGAAATTTAAAATGGAAGTGTATCTATTGTTCCATTAGGTTACGAAAAAAAGAGGAAAAATTGGTGTCTATATATACTTTCAGTCTGTGTAATGTAAAATGTTTTTTGAAGATTTATTGCCTTTATCTTTGATTAACATTTAGATACAAACAGAAACCACTATGGTTTTAAGCAATAAAAAGCTGTTAGACATCAAACAACAATCGTTGTTGGATTGTACAATTCCCATAACGCATTAAATGTCAGAAACTCAATTCGAAAAAAAATCGAGACCCGCTAAAAATCAATTTAATTGACAAATCTAATCGCCGGATAAGCAAAACGGTTAATGAACAATTTATATCTTAAATGGCAAGACAAGAATATGTAGAAAGAATTATAGTGTACAACAGTTTTATTGTGAAAACGAATATTTTCATCTCCTTTTATGCGATTAAGTACATGATAGTATTCTCAGTATCACTATGAACTGAACACCTTTAAGTGAGATGAAAAATTTTTTTATCACAAGGTTGAAATCTTGCACAAAATCCAAAAAAAAAAATCTTTCTGTACTTTATTCAGGATCAAAGACAGTGGATTTACCTTTTTTCGCTAAAAACTCCTCTCTTTCAGTCTATATGGTTTTGTTGAAAGTTTAATTAAAATACTTTTTCATTTTAAGCTTCTCTTCAATATAGTATTTGCATTAATTTAGTTTAGCTTAATTTTTTACTGGCAAATGCTTTTTTACTTTGATATATTAATATTGAGTCAACTACATACTACTAAGTACACAAAGGCTATAATAAATTTACTCAACAAATTGTTAAAAGCTTTGTTCGAAACCATCTTTATCCACTTTACATGGATGATTATAATAATCTTAACAATTTTACATGATTTTTATATTACGCAAACAATGTCCACTTGCACTTTTCAATATTTTCACCGCGTAAATTTACGACAATAACCCAGCAATATCTTTAAATATAACAAATCATTGCCTAAGCTGTTAAAACACATTATTATCCAATTTAAAATGCGCAAACAATTCACCACAGGTAGTTGACTTAAAACAATAAAAAAAAGGTCAATAGTTTAAGACCTTGAATTTTAAATTACATAAAAATAGTACAAAACGCTTGACATTACGATTAAATAAAAATTACAATTCAAGTATACAACATTTAATTTTCGAAAACATCATTTACCATGAAAATCTAAAGAGTTATTGGTAGATCCGCTAGTCATGACATGACATCCAATTATAATTCTATATTTATTATGCTTCAATTATTATTTAATTGAATGTACATATGTATGTTTAATTATTTTAAAAATATGTAGTAAATACAAATTAATAAATTCATGCATTATACACTATTTGTATGTATGTATAAGAATTTCGATGAATATATAAAACGTGATAGTCATTTCAAACTGTTAATTACCTCTTTTAATCATCATCAACTTACTGGTAAAATTCATGTACAAGATGAAACAATAACATAATTAATTTATGACAAGGTCCTTTTGATGTCATTGTTTTCTTTAATCACATATGATATTACATCATCATAAATAATAATAACAACACCAACAACAAAAAGATCAATTATTATTAAATACATATAAGTATATTAAGTGTGTGTGTGTGTGTATGTATGATTTTTAATTTTGTCACGAGGTAAACCTTTTATATGTAGGTAGGTATAATATACAGGTGTAAAGTAAAGACCTTCTTACTATTCAATAGCTCATTAGCAGAAAGAAACAAATTTTGCAATTATAATTACCTACATACATACATATGTATGTATATGGCGATCTGTGTTTGTGGTAAAAAGCGAAAATTATTTTAATTTTTTTTTTCTTGCAAACCTCATTTTCGATTTTTTTTTCTCTATAAATTTAATTAATATATATTTTGAATATTAATTAGATTTCGATTGTCGTTAGAAAAAATCTTTAAGGTAAAAGAAAGTGATAATTTATTTTATTGCAAAAAAAAAATGTTTAAAAATAAACTATACCTACCTAGAGGAAGGATTGTCTGAATTTTAATTAATTGGATGTTTTAATTAAAAACAAGTTTGTTTATTGATGTTTTTTTTTTTGGTTTTGTTTAATCTAATCTAAAAAACGACTAATTCTTCATGCTTAATTATGTATTGATATTCAATATTAGCGCGAGGTTATTACAGTGGTGTACGTTCAAATGTTATATGTTGAATAAATGTAGCTCAATAATTTTTTTTTAAATTAATTATGTCCTTATCATTTTTAAAAATGTATTTTTAAATTTATTATTTAAAAAAGTACGATATATCTAAATATTAAATATTTCTAACACCGAATAAATTGAAAAAAAAAAAATCTGTATAGCAATTATTTCTATGGATGAAAATGTCTTTTAATTTTCAAAAAAGAAATTACCTTAATAATAGAAAATAATCATATTTTTCAATATAGAAAGGAACAAAACAAAGCAGGCGAAGCGAAAGACGAGATATTTATGTATTCACATAAATAACTTTGACGTACCGACATCATCTCTCTGTTAACTCAATCTTTGTCTGTTAATTGTTATGAATAGTATTTCTAAACAATTTCTGTTTTTGATTTAAGGTTTTTATGATTTACTTAAGCTTTTGTTAGAAAATTAAATGAGAATATATTTTGTTCAAAGTATATTTTGCTAAAACTCACTATTTATCAACTACCAATTGAGCAGCTTAATTCGTCCATATCTCATTTTAATTTGATTTCAAGCGCTTTTTTGTCTGATCTCTATAGATTAAGAGTAAATATTGAAGTTTAATCAAATGTATCATTTTTAGTAACTAACACTTATGTAATACTAAAATATCCTATACCAGCGATACCCAAACGATTACGGTCGCGGAACCCTCATATGAACATATTAAAACTACTATAAAATTTGGTTTTTTGGTAGACCCAGACCAGGGTTCCGCAGAACACCCTTTGGAAACCACTCTTCTATACTATACAGTAACAAAATAATAAAATTTTAGTTTAAATACTCAAAATACCACCTACATACATAATACGTTAATTTAATGCATTTGTCAAGCGGTAAATACTTCCTGTAACCTTCAAGATGAAAAATCTCGAAATTTAGACGAAGAAAATTTTCTTCAATGAAATATCAAAGATGGAAAATAGGAAATAAATGTTTTTTTTATATTTGTGTGACTTGTGTATTGTGTTGTAAGACGGATTATGATGAATTGGAAAAGTTTTTTTTTTTTTTCTTATATAAGTATGTGGGGAAAAAAAATAAGCTGACAGACAACATGAATATCTTGATGATGATGTATCGTAAAAAAAAATATTTCTCCCAACCGAGGTGTATTTACATAGAATTTAAAGTTAAAATATGGTCGGGCAAAATTTTTGTACCATAAGCCATAACAATAACAGATGATTTGTTAATTTGATTGAATATTCTTGTTTTGAAAGTCTAATTAACCCGTTATAAACCCATGATTTTAAATTTATGTAAGTATAAGTACAAAATGTGTATAAAATAAAGAATAAAAATACTTAAGTAATACTAAATGTAAATCTAATTAATTTGTATATACACTAAATCCATTCAGTTTCAATGCTTTACAAAAATATGATAAAAAGGACCTAATAATAGATCTAATGCTAATGCCTATTATACATAAATTCTAACGAGCAAATAGCGATTCTATTAATTTGATTGGATTCGTATATAATAATGTCCATTCAAAATGTAATCGAATTCCTAATGTGAACATTTATTTTCCCATAAAGTACTTTCTGATTGATAGAAAGTTCAAATTACCTGTCAAATACAATCTAATAGGCTCTTCGAAAATATCTACGCATATGTATATTGTGAGTGGCGTATAGCCGCATCATTGATAATAGTTAAACCATTTAGTTATAAAACCTCGTATATAAATAGATTTATGTTCCCTTAATAGGGGCTCTATATCCTGAACTACTTTTGTTTTTCAATTGATTAATGTGGTATTATATGGGTATGCTGGAAAACGGATATTTAATGAGAAAGTTCAATGTTGAGTTTTTATGAAAGTTTTTTTTCTTTTCTTTTTTTTTTCTTCTTTTTTTGTTTTTTTTTATTATTGCTGATTTTGCCGTTAGCAATATTTTAATGTTCATCAATTAGATGATATGAAATTTTGTATTTATTTTTCCTGCAGCATTGATGATTAACCTACATCAAGTTGTATACAATTTCTCAAAGGTTTCATTTTTTTTTTTTAAGATAATCCTAAATCATCAAAAAAAGGGAAATTTAATGTGTAAACTTCTTACTATTAAATAACCTAAAAATGAACAATAAGACGTCGAATGTCTCGATTCATAAAATCATTTTTTTTTTCGGTTGTAATTTATTTTATAAATACATGGACATAAAACTTTATGACCGACTAAATTCAAATTTTCTATTAGCACTTTTAACTAAAATACCGAAGTAAATTAGAATTTAGAATCAGATCCATTTTATGTTTAGAAAATGGATTTATCCATCTAGACAACCAAATACTTATGTATAAGCATCAATTCTATTCGTAATTTGCACTCTTTATCCACTTCATTTAATCCTTACAAATTCCAAGTTATCGACTATTTGTTGATGATTTGAAGCGCCATGTGAAAACGAGGTTAAGTAGCGGCAATTTTATTTTCCCTGAACCGTTAAAAGCTAGAAGATAAATTGTGAAAATTAAGTAAAATATATTGGAATTGAATTTTATAAAATAAAATTTAATATCTTTCGCTTAAGTAAATCTCTTTATCATTAGATTTAGTTGTAATTATATTAATTGGATGGACTTAATTGTACTTTTAACGTACATTTGTAATTAAAAAAGACAAAATATAAATTTTATATCACTATAAATTTAAAAAAAATTATTTGATTTGATTTGATTTTGATAGGAGTGTGATTTTTTATGAATCACCTACACTGCGGCATTTACTTAGACCTATTGTATAGTACTCCAAGTTACATTTATCTCAATTGATCTGATGATCTCTTTTTTTTTGTGGGAAAATGTAGCACTTGAAGTGTTCTTTTTACAGAAACCTTACAAATGCTCGCTATTTCACCGCCATTCAAGCAATGCTATTTTTTTGAGATAATGCCATTATTAGACTGTTTTTAAGTGCAATCCAACCACCCGGCCTCAGATTCAAATTAGCATACCAGAGAAAAATATTTTCATGTTTTACCCCTGTCGGAACCGGGGACCCGGGACCTCCCGCTCCAATGGCAAAAAAAAATTATTTACAACCATTTTGACGTCACACACGTTCATTATACATATGTAGATTTGGAAGTCGTTTCAAACATGTTTGTAATCAGCAAAACTACTGTTATAGCTGTTTGTCATTTTAGCTTTGCTTTTTCTATTTGTCGAAATATGCTTACGACCAATATAGGTCAAAATATCGTTTTTCTCTTTTATATTTCTAAATCCTAAATATTGTTTCCTATTCTACTGTTTTTTTCTCTAAATTATTTTGTTTCGTTGCCACTTTTCCCAAGTGACCTTAAAAGTTTTTAGAGAATTTTTTCAATTATTATTTCAGACTTTGGTACTATTAATCCTTATTCGTTGCTATTTGATAGCCATAGTAATAACATATAGACTCTATATATAGCTATAATACAATTGATGTAGATTACAGTAGTGTCACCATTCATTCGTTCAACTCTTGAGAATAAAATGGGGTTGAATGAATAAGGCATTCAACTTTCTTTTTTCTTTTTTTATGTTTAATGTTAAAAATATACCCACGAAATAAAGTTAAGAATGAAAATACAGCCTCGGGAATAGCTATAAATGTACAACCCTAAGTGGTATATACGTATAAAAGAGGAATCATCCCTCACTATAAATGGAAGGTTTGCATAATGCCAACGAGTAAAAAAGAAAACAATTCAATTTACTTGTAAAAAAAAAATATTTTAAAAAATATACAGACAATGGGTTGATTCTGAATGTTTTTTTTTTGTTTTTTCTTCCTTAGAGTCATTTGTCAATCTGGTATCTGCTTTGAATTTTATTCTACATGAAATATTGTTCAATCGATATTATCAATAGATTTATGGGTCGATTCGATGGTCCTATAATTGCGAAAATGACCTATATCAACAATGGGTGTATTGTGTGGAATAGCAATTTGAGATAAATCATCAGCTAAGCTCATAAATTTACTATTATGCTGAAAGTATGAAAATTGAATAGGGCATTGTAGGAATGAACTTTTGACCTCAGCTAACGTAATGTCTAAGGTTTTTTGGAAGCAGTAATGAATCCTAAATACATAAGCACCCTAAACGTTACGCGCCTTTAGTCTCTTCCGCAATACGTTTGAACATCCGCAGAGCAAATGTTCACCCGTTTCGGTGAGTTTCACATAAAATCTACGGATTTACCCATACTATTACATATTTGATGTAGTTTAGTTCATTGAACGTATCGGTTTAAAGGAAAAGTTTTAAAACCAGACAGCGTATGTCCTTGTATCACTAGTCAAGGGAGTTTTTTTTTTACTATACGCTCACAGAATTAATGCCATTTCTGTTACATATACGTTCTTATTCGGTATATTCTTTGCTCAGTCGTTCTTTCTTGCTCAATATTTAATAGGAATTCAAAAAATTTGTGTTTACTCTGTCGCCCATAAGGTGGCAGACGATCGGTATAGTTTGTATAATTTAATTTCTTAGAAATTATGTTAAAATCACGTATTGTTCAATTTTATAACACAAAACTCAAAAAGGGCATCCCTTTTTTCCTTCTTTCAATATTTTCAGTTTATCTATGTTGTTCAAGTTTTCATTTCATATTTTCCCGAATGGATTTACTATGAAAAAAATGTATTATGTTATAGAAATTTATTGAAAAATGTTATTTGAAATTTTTTTTAAAAAATATAGCCAAATGGAATAAATCGAAACATGAATATTTTAATATTGAATAAAACCCATTGGTACATTTTTTTTTTCTTTTGGTTTTATTGAAACATTATTTAAATTCGAAAGTGATATAAGTATAGTACTCGTACATATTTACAGTACGTTAACCGAATTTCAATTTTATGTAGTGTTTGTTTTGATTTTTAGTTTAATTATTCATTTCAATATAACATTTTTAAATTTCTATGTAACCACTTTAAATAATTAAGTACATTTAATGTATAGCAAAAAGAAAAATCTTTTTTTTTCAAAAAAAACCTCTGATGTTAAAGCTCTATATGTTATTTATTTAAAATAAGTAAACGAAAAAAAAATCCAAATGACATTTTCTTTATTTTTTCTAATTCGTTGGTTTCTATTAAAAATTAACTTTACTGATTACCGCAGAATGTGTTACAATTTAATGTCACGTCACGTCACATACACAAAAAAAATACAAAATTGCGTACTTGTGTCATACTAATGACATACAAATTCGGTATAAAAGCATCATAACAGAGGAAAGAGCTTTAATTTTCCATGAAAAAAGCTTGTATTCCTTTTGACATACGAGACAGTTCAATGTAAACAGAAACGCTATAACGAACAATAATACGCAGAAAATATGTATCTGTATGTGTATGTGTGTGTTTATTTTTCAGTGATGTTTATGTTTGTGTTTAGTTTTAAAATTTATGTAAATAAGAATAAGGGCTGGAGTGGGAAGCTATTATGCGGACGCATATTATTTGTCTTTGTCATTACAACATCAACATGTGGCTTTTTTTAGTGTTTTTTCGTGCCCAGGATGTATTCAATTTCTAAAATTGATGTTTAAGACATGTTTCATATAGGACATAATTTATAAAAAAAAAGCCACTACAGAAGAAATAATTAGCTACGCTGAGTATAATATACCCGTACCCATGACATTATCACCAATAAATTGTTTGTCATTATAGATTTTGGTCTAAATCATCTCACTCCCATAAAGTTTCTATTGTTATTTAGTATACAATTGTTGGCTTTTTTAACGACTCTTTATGACAAATTTCTTTTTTAAGAGTGCTGTAGAAATATAAAATCACTGAAGGAACAAGAAATTCTTCTTCCCAACCCCCTTTTATATTTCCCAAGAGATATTTCAGTTGCTTTAGAATTTTTTTTTTCAAAGAGGATTTTATCCTAGAATCATTTTCTTTGTTTTAAATGAATGAATAATAAAATGTAATTATTGGATCTTAAAGCGAATTTTAAATTAAACTTGTTACTCCCGAAAGGATATTTGTTGATAAAAAGTTCCCAACTTTCTAAATTAATAAATTAAACTTTGTGTTGTAATTATTTTCATTAATTAATTTTTTTTTTTTGGGGACGAATACAAGTACTTAATTAGTTATCGAAAGCCTTAACATTACTCCCTCTTTTTTTTAGAAAATGTTTGCCCAGAAAACATTTTTTTTTAGTATAAGCATCGACCGAACGAATTATTAAACTTTTTTCCTTCAGAAAAGTTTTATGCAAATATTTTATTGTTGGTTAGCTATTCTGCTTAGTAGGTACCTAAATCTAGTCATTACACATATTACATACAACTTGTCCACATGTTTTTCGTAATCAGCCCAATGTAAACATGTTTTTAACACATATAAATTAGGACTTGCGGGATTTGTATCCTTGAATATATGTAGTTGTGTATGTGTGATTTACTCGGGTGATTTATGATAGGGTAGTTATATACATTTGAAGCACAAGTACATGACATTTATCAAACAATAATTTGTAGATTTTTTTTTAAGTACACATTGTCAGATTAATTTTGTTTACATAAATGTAGATTGAAAATGTGTAAGTGTTGAAAAATATAAAATGACACAAACAGTCGGCAGCAAGTCTCTGGCTTATGACAGAAATCGAATAAAAATATGTTTTATTACCATTTTATGCATACATATTGGTAATTAACCAAATGATCATATCACCATAGGTGTTTGTACATCATTTAGGCCATGCCACACGCTGTTCTCATTGGGCGCCCAAAACAGGTTTTATATGCAATTTTACCCTTTACCTTACATACGTTTTGCCTATATAACCTGTTT